>JBBPTX010000007.1:0-248441 GCA_038094595.1 Pulveroboletus aff. annulatus | reverse complement strand
TATCGCGACCGCCGAGATGTCTGTCGTAGGCAGATGCTTTGACGACGAGCTGGCCTTTTGAAAAGGCGACGATGGAAACGGACATGGACGAGTGTCCGACGTCGACAAAGAGGACGTGGCGAGGGCTCTCTGGTTCTGGGAGGTCTGGCTTTGTGATGCCCCAGCTGAGGGCGGCAGCGGTGGTGTCATTGATGACGCGGAGGGCATTCAGACCGGCGATGGAGGCCGCGTCTTGGATGGCGCGACGCTGAGCGTCCGTGTACCAGCCTGGCACGGCGATGACAACGTCAGAGACGGAGGACTTGAGTTCACGCGAAGCTGTATCGCGAAGTTTGCCCAAGTACATGGCGACAAGCTGGGCGGCAGAAAAGGTGCGCTTTTCGCCAAGATACGAGACCTGGCGGGGGATCAGAAGAGAGTGACAGGGCGGCAAAGGGCGCACCTCTGCACCGACGGTGCCGTTGGCATCTACGAGGGATGCATGGCAGAAGCGCCTTTCATAGTCGAGATCGGGGTCGAGGATGGAGCGACCGACGAGACGTTTGAGTGCGCCGATGGTGTTTCTGAAATTGGATGTCTCCTGTGTCTTGGCGGGTTCACCGATGGCGCGCTGTTTGGGGCCAAAGGCGACGAGCGATCTGCAGGATGTGAGATGGACAACGACTCAAACGAGGTGACGGACGGTGTCGCGCGATTGGAGACTTCGTTGACGATGATGTCGATGCCGCGGTTTCTTGCGACACCAATCTAGACGACGATGAGCACGATATGGACGACGAGGACGACAGAAACGGACCTTGCTGTGGAGCGTACCGAGATCGATGCCGACGACGGACATGATGACTATTGCGAGACACGAAAAAAGTGCGACGCTAAATACAGCTGAGTTTGTACACGAAGATTCGCGACGGTTCCATCGCTTTCCAGTGACATTGTCCGTGAAAAAAAAAAAAAAAAAAAAGAGGACTCAACGAAAATGTCGGCAAGGCAAACTAAAAAACGCAAAGGACGGAACAGCAACAACCGCGAACGCACCGTCACCACGTTTACACAGGACCCCAACACGTCCTTTCTCGTCCCGCTCGCCTCAGAGGACCCGCCCGTCCTTGCCTCCCCCTTCATGTCCTTCCAAAACTACCCACAGCCGTTCTTCCAGCTGCCACCCGGCAAAAACGACCTCGAGATCCTCGAAAACCTCAAGGCCATCATCAAGGACGGTCAGCACGAGTTTTACCGCGCAGTCCCACAGCCAGCAGCCCTTGCTTCCCTCTACATGGGCCAGATTCCGCAGCAGGACCAGCCCGCGCAAGAATACCCCACACCGCGCGACACCTCGGTCGACAACGCCAACGGCGTCGACACCACGGTACTGCCCCCTTTCTCACGCCTGTCGTGGTGCTCACCCGCGTTTCAGACCGTCGAACCGAACACGCCCCGCTCTGCTGCGGACCCCTCGCCCGCCACCGACCCCCCTTCCGACCCCGCCTTGGTCCAGCCCGAGTCGCAAGTCTCCCCAGTCGACGCCATGGCCGAGCCCCCGGGTGAGTATGTACGACCCCCTCTGGACTCGCCCAAGGTACCCACAGACGAGCCCGTTCACCTCAACGAAGACGCTTGGGACCGTCGCACAATCGACGACCGAAAGACCAGCTACGACGACAACGCATCGCCTCGCGCCGCGTCCTACGACAGAGACCGCGACAGAGACAAACCCTTCGATCGTGTCAGAGACAGGGATTGGGATCGTGACCGTGACCGTCACGATCAAAACAGAGACAACAGAGACCGCACCAGAGACAGACGTCCCGAATTCTTTGGTCGCTCTTATGGACGAAGCCATGCACCAAGACCTCCCCCCGAGCTTCGCCACTACGAGCCCTCCTATGGCGACGACTACGTACCACCTCGCCGCTTTGATCACGACGACAGGCTTCCTAGCATCCGTAGTGCACCGTTTGACGACCGGCCCAAGCCACCACCTCCATTTGACGACAGGAGGCCTTTTGACGATCGTCGTCCTCTTGATGACCGTCGTCCCCCTCTCGATGATCGTCCGGTAAGGCCTCTTCCCGCGTCCGGCTCGAGGCCACTTCCACCCACCTCGCGTCCGTCTGGTGACGTGCGACCATCCGTAGACAGAGACTTCTCTCGTGAACGCCCCCCTCTTACGGCCACATCCACCTATCGACCTGACCTGGACCGGGACCGCACCTTTCGAGACAGAGATGAACGCGACAGACGCGACCGCGACGTACCTGACCTCGACGTCCCTCCTGCTCGCTTTGGAGATACGTTTGGCCGCGTCGCACCACCACCACCACCACCACCACGCCGGTCTCCTCCGCCTCTGTTTGACCGCGAACGGGAGCGGCCAAGATCCTATTTCCCGACACGATCCCCTCCGCCCATGCGTGGCGACGGTGCGTATTACACAGATGCCGACCCTGTGCCGCCTGCGTCTGCCCCTGCGTCTGCCCCGTGGCGACCACACGAGCGACCCTCATTTTTGGACAGAGACAGGGAGCGATTCGACCGCGAAAGAGAAAGGGAAAGGGAAAGAGAGAGGGATGTGCGCGTGGAGCGCGAGCGCGATCGGGATCTTGTTCGTGACCAGCGAGACCGGGACCGAGACCGGGACTTGGGGCTGCCACCACCGTTGCCACCACCGGCGAGAAACCAATGGGATGATCGTGACCGACGGTTCCCTTCCCCGCCGCCACCGCCCCCGCCGAGGATGGAGACCACCGGACGGTCGTTGATTGCAAGATTGACGGATCCGTATGGCCCAGTGCATCCGCATGGGCATGGAGCACCGCCGCCCCCAGCGACGAACTTTTCAAGCTCAAGGCCGTTGACGAGAGCGAGGAGTCCGACGCCGCCACCACGACGGGGCGTCGCCGACGACCTGCGTCCGCCCATCAAGCGCGTGCGCGAGGACACTGGACCCATCTCGCACGCACACGCACACCCTCACGCCCACCCAGGCGGCGGCCCGATGCCCGGATCCGGATCGCTGTCGAGTATGCTCCGCGAGTCAGGATCGGGGCTATCTGGCCCGGGAGCGGGGTCTGGACCTGGGCCGGGCGGGCGGGGTGCGGCGGGGTATACCGCGGCGTACACGGATCGACGGGCGAATGACTATGGGGGGCCACCACCGTCGTCGACGGTGAGCGCTGTGTCGGGTGTGTCGGCGGTGGGTACGGGCTCGGGGACGCTGGTGGCGCGGTCAGTGGGGACGAGGACGCCACCTGTATCTGCCCCTGCGACGACGGGTGCGTTTTACGATCGCGAACGTGAACGCGAGCGCGAGAGGGAGAGGGAACGCGAAAGGGAACGCGAGCGCGAGAGAGAAAGGGAGAGGGAGAGGGAGAGAGAACGTGAGCGGGAGCGAGACAGGGAGCGCGAACGAGAACGCGAACGCGAGCTCAGAGATCGAGAGCGGGACTATATCCCACTACGCAACGACTACGGGATGGCATACGACCGCGACCGTGGACGACGCAGTCCGCCCGCCTTGGGCGCGCGCATCGGTCCAGGTGGCGTCGGTGGGGGTGGAGGTGGGTACCCAGGGAGAGGCAGGGACGATCGGAGGTATGTGCCGCCGCCGCCACGCACGTCGTAAGGAAGCGTGTGTGGTGTGATGAAGAGCTGATCTGCGAATGGGCTGTTGCTTGTATCTGTGTTTTGATTTCTTTGTCGTGCTTGAGTACCAAGTTGAGTTGCAACATGTCAGTAAATATATTAGGGACCTATATGTACCAAGGTCGTCTGGGCATGGTCTGGACCCAACTGTAATCAATTACAACTGGGTTCATAACATTAGATCGCTTTCAGCTATGCTCCAAAGATCAGCACAAGTTTATGTACATTGTATGAATAAGAAGGAAAAGTTTTGTTGTGTGGCCTATTCAGGTGGTAGGTTAATCTGTGACCCAGAAAAAATCAGCTCCAACTTGAATGCAGTCACACAGAGGCAATATCAATATTAATACTTGAATGGGACCTTTTAAATGTGAAGTGATTTGGTGGATATCAGTCATCTCATAGTGTCACTGAATTGTTTGGCAAAACACTGTCAAATGTAGCCTGTAGTATGTATAGCCTGAGGAAACCACTGAGGAGTCCAATATTATGTCCCGCTCAACTCCCTAGTAGGTCTCCTTAATAAAGGAACCGGTATGGGTTATGGGGCTGTTGTACACTTGCTTCGGGAGGTCACAACATACCCTTATAGGGCCATAGTATTTCTCTCATGCGACTCCAAGGTAAAGTCGAACGGGCACGATGCTGGTCGTCCCTTTGTCCCTTGCCACTATCCTTCTACCTCCACATCAGTTTCTATCTCCGGCATAACCGCACTGGCCTTGGTACCCCACCCGCATCTCCAGGCTCGAGGTGACTTTCACCATACCGTATGTGGTTCCAAAGCCACTGGCAGAAGCCCACCATCACGTCCCCGAATCCCCCCAAGTAACGTACCCGATTCTCGAGCCACGCCATGCCACATGCCGGTTATCGTACGATACACGTGTCCATCTCTCCCCCATCCTGATCCCCATTCGCTCGCTATTCGGCTGAGAGCTACTGCCTCTCTCCGCTCGTTCGTTCATCCATTAATGAAGGGGGTGTGGGGTTTGGGGAATGAGAAGAGGGGTATCTATCATGGCATGCTGAAGCGACCCGGAGATGAAGCCAGCCAAGGAGAACGCAACGGTGTGGCTCACCTTTGTGCCTTGCCCAGACTCGGGTATCACGATGGCGTGCTTGCAGTGTAAACCACGCTTGGAGCGCGTGGGAGCGATGACGATGACGACGAGTGCGAGTACACACACGAACGTCCGCGTGTCAGGCTAAACCCCATTCATTTTGCCGTCGCCGTCAGCGTCAAGTCTTGGATGATCTTGTGGTGAGTCGTTGTTTATGTCAATCAGATAATCTGACCTATCGATGGCGCGTGCCTGCAGGACGTGTCCCCTCTCGCCTCCTGGCACCGATTTCCGTCTTGGTGTGCGCCGCCTGTAGGTTTCCAGGATGTGCAAAAGATGGTAGTCGCGAAGAAGAAAAGACGAATTTCAATGATCGACCGATTTGGGTGGCTCGCTCTGACTCCCATTCGAACCACCATGGATCGATCGTCCCGGTCGGTCCTCCGTGCCACGGCGCCACGTCGATTTTCCTGACTGGTCCAGACCAATTGCAAAAAGAAAACATCAGACATACATGCGATTCCCAGTCTTCGTCGTCGATCCTCGATTCCTAGGCTTCGCGTTTGCGTTTGGATGCCGAACCGCATGGTGGTTCGTTGGTTCGCCGAGTCTCTGGGATTAACACCACGATTCCATTTCATCATCGTTCTCCGGGTTGTACCTCACTCTTTTCTTGTCGCGAGAATATCCATTCGGCGTCCGTTGGTGCTACCGCCTACTATCACATCACCACAGACGCAGCACGCACGTTTGATCGTGCAAGCTCCGAGTCAAAGCTGTTTCGTGCAAACTCAGCCTCGTGATGCGGCACGGCCAAACTGCGCACACCGTTCGCAAACTCTAAAGATGCGTACATGTGGTTTGGGCACCAAGGCCATGGACATGGGTGTGGGATTGATGATACATCATTGACGAGGAACGCGGTCACACCGGTTCTAGGCCGATGTCATCCGACGGTCCGGGAGATTGTCGTGTCGATCGTGTTTTTGCGTGTGGACTGCGGTTGCGTTCGGCCTCGGGTCGGATTCGCATTCCGGGTCGATGCGGTGTTGCTCGGGGTGGTGGGATTTGGTTCCTACGGAGCGGATGGGTACGGGCGTCGCACTAGGCACTCACTTCAGGCTGTGTCGTGTTTGCGAGACGTCCAGTGCGTTGACGCCGCCCGTCCCCGTCCCTTCGGCCTGCATGCGAAATGTTTGTCGACGGAGTGGAGTCATCGTAGGAGCTGTGGCCCTGTGCCCCATAACCCGAGCCCGTTCTGCCCCGATATCGTCCAGTTGCGCGTCAACCTCGGTCACCTCGCTCTTGCACACGTTCCTCGCCATCCGGGATACACGCGGTATGCCGTCCACCCCGCACAGATAAGATACGCACGCAGCTTCGCGAGTTCGCTCGTATCTCGACCTTGGCCGATCATCCTCCCCCGGGCCCTTTTAAGTCTGGATTCCCAACAAAAGGCCCTCAGCACGCAGGCCTGTCGTCACCCCGATTTATACCCATTGCTGCAGACACGTTGCACCTCCCTACTCTGGCGTCCTACCGCCACCGACGCTCCTACCGACACCGAAACGCGCAATTTGACAATGACCAAACCCTGACAACCCGAAACCCAAGTCCACGCTCGCCGCCAGTACTAGCACGCCACTGCACGTCATGTCAGTGGTTCAACGTTGACAACGTTTTTGTTTCCGTCCCTAAAATGGGTTATCAACGTGATCAGTTGCATTTATATCCCCTGAGTGACGAGTTGATATACCCAGAAGTGCTAGCGCTATGATGACATCTCCTAGATCCATCTCTCATCTATCTACCAGGGGTGCCCCAAAACGGACGTGTTGACCCATCGGACGCGCGACGGATGCACAAGATGGTCGTGGCATGGAAACGTGTGTGATCTCTCATGTTCAATCATCAATAGTGATATCAGCTTCCGTATCATTTATTATCATGATGCAATTCGAATTCGTGCAACGAGGTCTAAGAGATAAAGGAGCGACGATAAATGGGGACCCGAAGAGAAGGGTGTAAAAGGAAAGAAGGGGTCATCTAGAACGAAAAGGAAAGACGTAAGGACAGACAACGGTCGGATATTTCATTTGAATAGAAGACGTGGGTGGTGGCTACATTGGAATACGATGCGAGTTCTTCAAGTGTCGTGAGCATGCATGAGGCGGCGGACCATGATGGAATAATGAAAATGTGCTGTCTATCGTGTATGCTTGGGGTCATCAACGTTCGTGTATGATGCATTGCGGAAGTTGGCGTGTCAAGTTCGTATCTAAAAGACGCGGGGCGTGGGTTCCCGCGTGCTGAAAAGGCAAGGGAAGAGACGACGGGCGGGTATGCGGGGAAAGTGGAGTAGTGGTGGGAGGAAAAAGATCGGTAGCGGGCAAGATATGGATAAGGGTCCACCGATTGCAACTTCTAGGTTCCGCTCGTTCTCAGTCTTTGATCGTCTCGCTACCAAACCAAGGGTAAAGCGCGCACTCGAGCCGTCGAGGCCAAGGCAGGCTTCTGCAGGTCTGTTGAATCAGTACCCTCTGTGCCCACGCGTGTTCCCGCTTCGACCACCGACGGGAGACATGAAGCCGAGGATTCGCTTGAACAAGGGCTGCTGGCCGTGTGGTTTCATTGGTACAGGTGCGTGTATTGGAGGCTGAATTGTCGCAGCAAGTGACATGAAAAGCGACGAAACAAATGAAAGAGCGCGATCAGACGATAGATACACACGAATGGAGTCAAGACGTACACCACGTTTATACTCGGCTTTTGGGCCACCACCCTGAACGAGGAGGTAGGGCTGGGGCGGTGGCTTTGAAGAGGTGTGCCGGGAATGGGAAGTGTGCCGGTAGAGGGTGTCATTGGGCACGGGGGCAGCCTGAGGCGTATTTGCAGAGAGATGATATATCTGGCCTGGAGGTGGCTGCGTCACGTAAGCCTGGTATTGGTAGCTGTGTGGCGGAGAGGTGTGTGTGCGTGGCGCGGGTGTGCGAGAGACGGCATGCGGTTGAGGGTACATGTAGGCCTGTGATGCCTGTGGCTGGTAGATGTCCCTCGACGCAGTGCGGGAATGGGACTGGCTGCGGTGCCGCGAATGTGGTGCGCGGTCATAGTGGTTGTGGTCGACATAGGACCTGCTGCGCTCCCGGGAGGGCCGGGATGAACTGGACCATTGGTCAGGCTGATGGTAGTGTGGTGGAGGGGAGTCAGGGTTTGGTTGGTCATAGAAGGACCGATCGCGGTGAGCGGGAGAGAGTACGAACGGGTTGGCGTAGGCGTGCGACTGCTGGACAGTGTCGGTGACCCAATTTGAGACGCGGGCCTGCTGGGCCATGTAGCGCTCGTACGCAGCGGGGGAGTAGTCGTACTCTGTCATTGGGGCGGGGAGGACGGGAGGAGTCAAGTCCCGTTCTTATAGTGTGACTTGGCAGAGCCATTTTCGAAACGGAACACGAGGATCGCTCCCGATTGATCCTTTACCGATCCTTGTTACGCACCGGCTGCACCCGCTCGCCCACTCCCACCCAGCCCTCCCCTCTTTCCCCGCACGAATGAATACCTACCCCACACCCTTCCTCACCTGACTCTACACGTTGTCTCTCCTAGACTGCGCGCCCGGATGCCGGTGTCCTTCTCCCGTCGTGCACGACTTGTGCCGTTGAACAATTAGTCCATCGGATCGAGCTTCCTTCGCCGCACTCCCGTTCGGTAATCTACGTCTCCTTGCCAGAGTGGGAAACAATCAGCTCCAACACAATGACCGATTCCACCTCTCCATCCATTTCCAGAATGGAACTTTCCTCGACCTTCCATATTTCCATTTTGGACGCATCTCCTTGGATCCCTTGTCGTCCTCCCTGGAGGTCCCGGATCTATATTTGGCCCGCACGGAGGCATATGTCGTGTGCACACCCATCTGTTCGTTGTCGACGTCACTGCGCAGCTGCGTCGCATTGCCATGCACGCAAATCGCCTTCGCCCAAGCCTCGTCCGACATCGCGTCGACTCGGAGTGCCCGACTCCACCGCACAAAGGACCCCAGGCCCGTTTACGTACCTGTGGGTGGGGGGCTGTGTTCCCCAAGCCCATTCTCACCCCAACTTCCGAGTCGTGTCCCCTATATTATCTAAAAAAAATCAAGTCGTCGCGGCTGTGCATCGTCTCTTCACGCTATCTAAATATACCTTGTGGTCTGCCAACTTGGAGCAGTGGAACGTGCTGTCGTTTCCGTTCCCTAGCTCTCGCTCGCACGGGAGACCCTGACCTCGTTTCCGAAAAACGCCCGTGTTGGGACTTGGAGCTTCACAGACCGTGCGACCCTGCAACTCGGGCTTGACCCTTCCACCAAGTTTCGACCATTGACTCATCATATGAACGTGGGGTGGATTGGCAAGATACCCGTCATGAACACAGCAGGCCCGGTTCAGGCCCGGTTTTTGGATGAATGCCATGAACTTGGTACAGCGCCAAGGTACTGCATCCGCGATGGGTGCCAGCGCCCATATACGCATTATGAATTCCCTTCAAGACTCATCGGCTCACACGGAGTCGCTCGGCCGCGGGGACGCCACAACGATCGATAGGGATACGTCCATATCAGTTGCGATAGACTTCAGGGTCTCGAATTGTGTCCTGCTTCGAACATGGCAGAGGTAACACATGATGACTGGCATGGTGTGCGGACACCGGGCGTAAGGCGTTCAGCCAAGTCATCAAGGTTTAGTACGAGGCGCTGCTTTGTCTGCTGGCCGCTCTACCCCAGCCGTGGCGACCAGACTTGTCTCCGAATTGTCCGAGCCCGTCGAAGGTGATATGACCGTGGCCCTGCGCGCAGGACGGATCTTCTTTCTTTCAGGTACGCCCCCTTGCACACATTCTCCGGTCCTGAAGTTGAGCGGGGTATGGGTAGCTTTGATGAATACTGTAATAATAATAGTAAGCCATCAAAATCCGGACGGACCTTTGAAGTGTGCGGCGAAAGAACGACCATTGCATTGGAAGCGTTGTAAGCTGCCAACGGTGATGGCGATTTAGAAGTTGCGGATACGAATATAACCCGAACAAAATGTGATAAGCCATCACGCTCGCTTCTTCGTCATACCTAGTTCAAATCCGCAGCACACTGTGCTTGATTAGTACGATGGGGCCACCTTGAGCGACCCTTGGCATTTAAGCAAACAATGTGACTAACAGAACAGAGGGTCACGAGAACTGTCGTGGCTTTAGAGAGAGGGGCGACTAGGCCTTTTTTCCCTTTTTGACCCACGTCCGTGTGAGTGTGATGTGACGGATGAACATAGCTGACGCCGGTGGCGTTTCAAAGAACGGTGTGGCTCACAGACGGTGCGTGTCCGGGTAGTCAACATTGGCGAAATGAGGTAGGCTAAACTCTCTCGCGGGGAGGTCTTGTCGCCGCGGGGCTTTGGGCTGAGCAATGTCCGATCAGGGACTTTCTGCAACAAAAAAGGATGGTCGTGGCGTTTTGCTCACGGTTTGCGACCCAAATATCTCGAGGGTGCATGTGGATAGTACGAGGGCGTGTGTGAGAGAATGGGACAAACCTCTCCGCCCTTTTCTTTTCTTTCCTACGGTAGCCAAATGGACATACAACGTACCTCGTTTAGAGATGGCGATGCGTCAAGCGACAACCGGGCCGCCAAGGGAGACGGCCTTGTGGCCCTGTAGGTTATGACGTTGTAAGTTGTAACCCAAGTTACACGTGATCAAAGACCCCTGTCCGTGACATGTACACATGTACATGCATGTCCGAAGCATGCCCGGGTTTCTCTCGGTCGCCGCAGACGCAAGGTTGGCAGCAAATGCTGGTGGCCTAACGAGTCACGACGTGAATGACAAAGTCGAACTGCATCCCCCAAGATTCTGCGATGCGTCGCGGGAAAGAAGTCATTGGATCGCATCATCTGATCAAAGTCGCTGCTATCAAAGGATGTCCAAGTTCCGAATTCACCCGTCGTCACTTTGTATGCGGGTGTTCAGGTTGGCTGCTGTGATTCTTGAGGCCCCTTCTTCAGAATTCGATGAGAGGAGGGGTAGGTCTCCGAGGGCCGCCTGTGATCTGAGATGGCTGATAGACACTGCGTCGTGCACGATACATGAGATGCCCTGTACTCCGAGGGTTTTGAGTCAGTCACGGGGGTTGTAGATACGCACGTCGGAACCGCGTGATTCATACAGAGTTGCGCCGAACGTGATCATCCTCGCTCTCGATCCGGAGCCTCCCCGCGGGCCAACAGGAGTTCGTGAGAACGACGATTGGCCAGAAGGTTTACTGCCTCCAGGTGCATGGGTTCCACCTTGGGCGGCGATAAAGCCGTTTAGTAAGTCGTCTAGATAACAGAGATACGGTCATACATGCCAAGAGGATCCGGGACTTTTTGGGTCGGGACTCTCGGAGGTTGGGAAAGGGTTAGGTGATTAGTAGAGTTGGTTCAGCAGAAATTCGCAAGCGTCAGCGGCAGATAATGAGATTTGTGGATGTGTAACGAGTCGCGGTTCCATGGTCGCGGTTGTCGCCAAAGAGCCAGATACTTTGGATCGTCATTCGTCAACTCGAACTTGAACGCGTAGGACTTTCAAATAGCCGCTTTCGACTTGAAGTTGCGTCGCCGCGTCGCCACATGTTGTTGTGCAATTGTTTGCATGTGTCCGCACCATGTTTAGGAACTCACGCACTGTGTCCTGTGTAGTTGGCCAGTGACCGGTGATCGGTAAGGTGAGCTTGTCCCATTCAGGTTTTTTCCAGCCCTCTGACTCAGGCTGTGCCATCGTAGCGCCGAATACTAAGTGACTGATGTGTTAAACCATCCCCTCCAACTCGGAGATTGTCATGCAATCGACATGCTCCCTCTAATCAGGTAAAAATCGCTCATTCAGCCTGAGCACACCGTATCATATGGGCAACGCACCCGAGTTGTCGCGGCCGGTGAGACCCGTTTCTGTTCGCAGTATTACTGAGCCTTGTCTCCTGGAAGCCTGAATGTTTGACATCTAGATCAATACGTACGCCTCGCGTGTACCTTGAGGTCCCGTCGGAGAGGAGACTTTCAGTCTGTGGTAAAAAGTTAAATTTGACTTTGTCCCAACATCAGCTGGGCGGCGGCCCAGACTCACACCCCGAAGCCCGAGGTCACATGCTGAGGACATTCTACTGGTAGAAAAACTGCGCGTATAGCTTCCTCCGAGGGATCCGATCACTTCAGTGAGTTCACTCTTTTCCATTTTTTCTCGTTCTTCCTAATCCAGAGTCATTTGTTATAATGCGTTTTCCCCACATCTCTTTGCGGCCGACTCCGCAGCCGGCAAATCGTTCCGTGCTACAGGTGCTCGCGGTGCACGGTTACTCAAAAATTTCAAGCTACCTAAAATTGCGCATGTAGTCAGTTCCGGGGGAACCTGATCATGTCAGCATGTTTATCTCTCTGCCTTCTCTCGGTCTTCCTCGTCTATGACACATTGCCATGACACATCGCCCCCGTGCCTTTTTGCGAATCTGCGATCAACTCCGCAGCCCATCTCGTAGGGTCAAACGGTTATGTTCGCGCTTACACGGAATTTCAGGCTACATGTCGTTCTACCCCCACCCTACTTTCATTGAAACGGGCCCTCCGCGACCCTACTTGTATTGAGGTAAGTAATTCCTGAGATGTTTGCACTGATCATGTAACCTTACCACAGACCGCTAATTAAATCCATCATGATGAGCATGGCAGAACTTCCAATTCCCATATCCAAACCGATAGCCGGCGAAGGACCTGCAAATATTGATAACTTGGTTCACGGAAGGGAAAGGCGGCGTGTGCATAAGAACTACAGGTGAAAGATGTAATCGGTATATGGAATAGTTTGATATACTGAAGACGGTAGAGAACGAAGATTAGTGAGCACGAGGCAGGCCAATAAACAATCGGGATATGATACCAGTGACGGAAAGAACATATGCAAAAACGCCGCGAGCACCATACGGCCAACATAAGGCCAGGATTTCGGTTTGCACCGCTGTCGCAAAGACCCCAAAGGCGTGTTCCGCCAATATAAGTGATGATATACACTGCATAATCTTCTCGATCGTGGACGCAAAATCATAATTCCAGGCAATACTCCAAAGAACAAGCAAGTGAGCGACGACACAATAGTATAGTCGAAGGTCTTCCCCCTTGTAGGGATCGAAAGGTTATCCGGGCCCTCAGCATTCCGGCTGTCAAGTTATCCTATCATGGTACAGGTTCGTAGTCCCCCATCGGCAGTCAGAACAATAAATGATTCCCACTAGTTATTTTTCCAAGTTATCATCATCTCCAGCATGTGGTGTCTCTTTGTCGTGGCTTTTTCCACAAACGGTAAACTATTCATGTAAAATTGCCAATCGCCTTTGGATCGGGCTAAATACAGGCACTTGGGTGGTGAACCGATAAGGAGCGTTTTCGTTAGACCATCGGACGAACTTTCATCTATGACGTCGCCTTCTGTGACCGCCGATCACCTCTCCAAAAGTGACAGCAGAGCATTTAGTTAAGTTCTCTTATGGGCCTATATCCTCACAAAGAACAAAATCACCATTGAGCGTCAAGCGATTGTGCGCCGTTGTCCACCACTTGTGACCACAGTCTGAAGATGGGTGATTTTATATACGCAAGTTCGGTGGACAAAAACGTACCATGAACATCCTTTGCCATTTCCTTGGCGTATATCACTCTTAAAATGCAGTCATGAATATGAACTTCGGAGCAAAGAAGGAAAGGAAAATCAGTAATAATCTGTACAAAATAAGATGCATCCATTCATAGAGGGAGGGGAACCGCGGGATGGATTGCATACCAGACACACATTCACAAGAGGGACAATCGTCAGCGCTGGAACTCGCGGTGGATCAGGTGAAGAAGAAACAGAGAGACAAACAACTTGAGGCGGAGAACAGGAAGGGCCGGAGTTGTCGAGGGATGAGCGCTCACCGGCTGCAAGCTACTTTTACATGATAGATAGCAATGATCCGATAGACTGGTTTGGTCATCAAACTAGGCATCCGACCAGAACTTAACCCAGATAAGTAGCCTCATGATAGTGGATGTCAAATCGGAGTGAGAGTACCTCCTTCTCTAGTCAAATGTACGGGCGCTTTGGGCCTAGGTAATGGCCCAGTACAGTACAGTGAAAAAAGGAGCAAACGTACCTCAGCGTTCAGCACTGGCCGTGATGGTGGGGTAGGAATGTGTTCCAGCAAGGGCAGTCGGGCAGTGACAGTGCACGCGAAGAGTCCTGAATCCGAGAGGCGTTTGAGCACGCCGCACCTCCAAAGGAGATGAAACAGGTCTCCGTAAGGCCTGAGGAATTGCTCGTTGAACGACGAAAACGCTGTTGGTTGGCCTTGATGTTCTCACGCTGACTCTTCCTGAAACTTTCACTATGTCACCCTCGCTTGTCTCTTTCCGTGGCGAATCAGAACGTTCTACATTACCCACCATCATATATGATGCATCATACTCTGTCATGCATCGTTCTACGTGAATTAGAAGATCGTTCCGCCTACCTGTCTTCAGAACAACCTCCCTAGAGGTACTGGTCGATCGATCATTACTCATCAAACACCTTGTCGTCCTCAGTTCGAGTTCCACTCCCCTGGTAGTGGCTAGCAAGCACCTGTCTTTGAAACATGAGTGTATACTTATGCCATATGTCATACTAATGTAACGTTGCGGTTCGGAATCGATTGCGGTCACTCGCGGCCAAAGAGTCGTTCGAGGATCGCGGCGTCATTTTGACAGGCTTGGGATATTATATGCGCGTTCAGGTCAGAACACTGATTGCACGTGTTTACCACCCCCGATCAGAGATGGTTTGGCTAGATAACGATGTCTTGGGCGCGTTCTGTTGCAAGGGGGACAGACCAATTCTCATGCGCGGCGCCGTTATCATTTATCACGAGCAAGCACTCGTTGCCTCTCTGGCATTTGTTAAATGACGACACTCATCTATGGTGTTCAAAAATCGTATTGGGTCCCAGCCAACATCGAGTACATGACTTAGAGAAGCTACATGGCGGTGGAGACACGCGAAAAGGCCCAATATGATCCGAGTTCTAACTTCGGTTTGCAACTTAAAAGTGAAAGACTGCGGCCAATAAAGTACGAAACGAAACGACGAGAGGAGGATACTTGCACTGTGGGTAGTCCATTTGTGATACAGGCCAATGTCTTCATTGTTTGAACCAGGTCAGAAGTAATCTGGTTCGATCCTGCGACTCTTTTGCCACTTGCCGTTACCCTTGAAGTCTTCTTCGTGTTCATAGCAGATGACTTTCCCTTTCGCACTTGAGTGCTTCGCCGTGTTGCCAGTGAAACCGAGTCCTTTGTTCTTACCAATGCCGCTTTTTTTACCATTCAAGTTAACGCCCTTTGAATGATCGTGGTCGTGCTTCGCAGTTGTCTCCAAGTCCGGGTCAGTTACTTCACCAGAGTGTAGAAGATTCTATACCTTGTCATTAGCTCCAACTTTTCTTTTCTTTCTCGGCTCGGAGTCCATCTCCAGATCCGACTCGGAGTGCCCCTCCGAATCACAGTCTGAGCAGTCGCTAACATCACCGAACATGCTTTGCACCTCATCTTGCTCGGGTTCCGCCTATACGGGAGTGAATACACTGCTTCAGTAAGAGAAAATAAGTCGTCTTACAAGTAGCTCGGCACGCCTACGATCGTACGACGATTGATATCGCAGGTATCGAGCCAACATTTCACGAACAGGCCAGCCACCCTCGTACTTCTTCAAAACATCATTTCTCAGTCGGGCCTTGGTATATCAATATAAAATGTGGCGCATATATTCCGAGAAAATACCTTTCTAATAACTTTTTCGACGAGTAGTTGATCGTTTTGCCGGGTTATTGTACGCGAAGTATCGAGATACTCCATAGCAAGAGAGCAAACGTCGAGCTTTGCGTTAATTCACGTAATAAGTGAGGTATGATGCTGCATAGAACGAGAATACATACCGATATGTCACTGTAGACCTCAGGCGAATCAGTCAGTTGCATCGCCTCGATGAGCGAGTCTCTATTCTTGCGCCAGGCCTGTCCTTTGGGTTTGGGGATCAGTTTTCGTTTCCCAGTGATCTTTTTGTCGTGTTTTCTCCTTTTTTTTCGACTCTCTTCAACCCTTTCCTCTATAAGCAGAAAGCAAGGGATCTCTTTGACGACATATGATCTAGTCAATAATGCTTACCACCTAGGACATCAATCATGTCCCGCAGGCCAGACATTATCTTGTGCATCGCTCCGAGTATGACCTCCCTCTCCAATTCCGGTATGGCCATGGTCGTGTCGAAGAGCGTGTCACGCAATCGCGCTTGACGAGGGTCATGTGATATTGATAATTTGCTCACGTGTTGATGGGGGATGTTTATCACTGTTTGCGAGGTCGGACATAAGTTTGCAATCCGAGTCTCCAGAACAGCGCGAGGGCGATATACAGTTATGTTTTAAGGTCCTGAAACCGTTGAAATTTTTCAATCTCTGGTGCATAACCAAATATCGCATTCTCCATCCTCGTTTCAGCGCACAAGCGCTCATCGCCCAAGAATCGCATCATGCCGAGAAACGCCATGACGATCAACAGAAGTCGCCATCGAGCCTGACTTCTCTGATTAGGAAAAATGACCGAGCGATTGGCACGCTGGGACGGCGAGGTCAATCTTGCATACATCCTAGGCGATGCCACCAGTGCAAGCTACAGGGAGAGCCTCGGAGAGGTTCGATTTACGGCGAGCTTGCTCTCCGACTCAGAGACGCCTCGTTAATGCCCGTCTGGAATGGGTGAAAGCCTCGTCCTATTAGCATACGTCCCGACAAATCACGCGGCATTGTGTCCCCCTCAACTAAAACACTGTTGGCGTCACGCATCTCATTCATTGCTCAACGGTGGGAATACAAGTTTACATTTTGCTTGGTGCCGGTGGGCCCTTCTTTCCTCCCTTTGAAGAGCCCGACCTGCGAGGACACGTACGAGATAGTCTTCCCGTCACTTCGAATGGTGGAAGCGTTGGTGTGCAATCGATGTGTTTAAACAGAAACGTACGTGTATGAGCTCACCAGGGGTATTCTATGAAACTTTTTTCGTCTGGCCCGAGCAGAGTAGCCGGCGTCACTACCAGAGACTGGCCCTCCACGTACGCGGACATACCATTTTCGTTCGCAGGGTGTTTAAGCTTCAGAGCTCGCACATACCATGCTCACTGGATTCGCATGTTCGCTTCTTCCCCACTTTTGCTCTCGTTCTACACACTGCCTATATGCATGGCTAGCTACCTTTTCTGCAAACCTACTACGCTCGACAAACCACTCTCATTATGTATCGTACGATTTGGGTTTGTCTTTATTCCCTTTTCTCGTTTACTACTTGAACATATTAATTTTCCGCGATCAACGAGCGTGGGTTTCGGTGACAAGGAATACATGGCTTAGAACAGACACCGTGACCTTCTGGAGAGACCAACATCCCAATCCAGGTTTGGTTGGGACTTGAAAGCGAACTGTGATCGGAAAAGATGGAACAGACCAAAAGAAAGACGCTACTTACATGACACATGGCACACTCGTCATCTGAACTAAAGTCAGGTTCAGATTCGACGACCCTGCGACTCTTCTGCCACTTGTGGCTCTTGAAATTTTCTTCGTATTCGTCGGGCTCGAGGACGTCCCTTTGCTTCGCATATATCTCCAGTCTGGATCAGCTACCTCATCAAGACGCAGTGATGTCATACCTGGCCGCGGATAGTCTCAAGCTTTCTTTTCTTCAGCCGTCTGGAATCCACCTCCAGATCTGACCACTCTGAGTCGTAGTCCGAGTCGTCATCAACGTCGAGTTGTCTTTTCTTCTCATCTTGTTCGAGTTCCTTCTGCTTTGTGAGTGGCCACTTACTTTGGTGGAAGGAAACCGGCCATCTTACGAGCAGTTTCGCCTGCTTACGCATGCGTGCCGTTCGATTTCGGAGGTACTGACCCAACATGTCACGAACAGGCCAGCCATCCTCGTACCTCTTCAAAATATCGTTTTCCAACTGGGCCTATGTATAACGTGAGACATACAGCGCATATATGCGCATACAATTAGAACGAATACCTTTCTAACGACCTTATCGACAAGTCGGCTCTTTTGTTGAGATAACGGACGTGACGTGTCCAAGTACTTTATAGCAAGAAAACGAACAGCGGCCTTTGCATTCATGCAAACAAGTAAGACACTGATAATAAAGGGAACGTGAATACATACCAGTAGTTCATTATAAACGTCAGGGGAGTCTGTCAATTTCATCGCTGCGATAAGTGAGTATCCGCTCTTTCGACCGACCCGTCCCTTCGGTTTTCGAATAGGTTTACGCTTGATCTTCTTTCGGTCTTTACACTTTTTCTTGAGGTGCCTTTCAACTTGCTCCTCTCCTAGGTATGGATCTCTCTCAGGGACGTATGATCCAGTCAGTATTACATACGGTGAAAGGCGTCGAGCACACCCCGAAAGGCAGACACTGATCTGGAAATTGCGTCGAGTAGGGCCGCTTTATTCGATTTCAGTTTGGCCATGGTCGTGTCTAAGGACAAAGTGACGAATGGGTCACGCGATCGCTCGCGGTCACGGGTGGCATCATGTGATGATTGGCGCACGTGCGACTCAGCGCCTTGCTCATTCGTCCCTTCTCGAAGCCAGTCCTGGATTCGAGGCCGGGTAAATGAGAAGGCGCCATTGCATGACTCCACACATACTAGTCCGACGACTGCAAATAGGCATTGCTCACATTATCAGCTAATACGACCCAACACCAGTAATGCCGAAGTGCTGGATTCGCGTTGAAAGATCATGGTGGACACCACGAGAACTTGGATGAACGAAGAACGCACCCTCATATCGGGAATTCAGGAGATAGACGGGGCCAAGAGATTCCCATCATCGACATTGGGACCAATCTGACGCATATCCCGGAACCCAACGTGATCCATAACCGGTTTGATGGTTCGACTCGCAACGCAAGTGCCAACCAAAACCTCGACTCTGACTTCTACAGGTAAGAACATCCTGCATCTGACCGATAACATGGAATGAGTTCGTTGGCGAGCGTCACCAACTAAAGCGACCGACACACCGTCCGCACTCTGAGCGCGTCTTCAAGTTGTCCAATCAGCAACACAGAGCACCAGCTCGACTGCATCACATCTTTAACTGTGTACGTGATCCCCTCCTTCGTCTAGCACCTCTTCTTCGCCCTTGCCATTGGCGTCTATCTTCGGGTGTGGGTAGGTTCTACGGCTCTCCGACCAAGGTTGAACAGAGCGACTTGGAGTCGTAGTTTCAGACTTGCGATATCTTTGGTAAAAATTCCCAGAGACATTGCCAGAAAGTCTGGATCGAAAGGTGTGATGATAAACGGCGAAAATCAGCGTCGAGCCGAAGTTGGGGACTCAGCCCACGCCTGGCGCCGGGCCGGGACCTCTTGTCCCCACTTTTGGTCGTCCCCTGAAGACGGCCACGTCCTTATCTCATCTTCCACATCCTCCGCCGTGACGAATCAGTCCGTACTCGCCATGAGTTTGCATCGCATCTGTCCAACTCGAGATCGGGGTCGATGTCCATGCCTCCAATGCCGTTCGACAATGGATCCAACCCGCACCCGCACCTTTATCCTCCTTGCCCTTCTCATCCTCGGCACCCCAATCGAGATTAGAGTCTCCGCGTCGTCGGCCCTCCAACCACGAATGTTACCTCTCTCAGCCGTCCTCTTTTCTCAGACGTGCCTCGAACAGGATGACACCGAATGTGCCAAAGCCGGATTGGGTGCGTTTGTGTTGGCGCTCACATTTGCGTTTTAGATGTGCCTCTTTTTTGCGCCCTTTACGTGCTAAGTTCGTGCTCGCATGCGTGTGCGCGGTGGGTGGGGAAGGTGACCGATGCCGTCAAGGTGGGGTGCGAACAGGGGCAAGTGCCTCGGGATACAGCTCAGCGACGCTGTCCAGAGTCACGTCCAAGAGGGTCTTTAAAGACGACTAGTAGCATGTATTTCATACGAGCCATAGAACAAACGGATAACCCGCATCAGTAGTGAGCACATAAAGAAGAGTCGGTGATGGTGCTCGGGATAAAGATCCGATCTAACACAACGTTAATCACCTCAGCGGCTAGGACCAGCCAGCACATACCAAAGTACAGGTGTGTCATCAATGCCGGTGACTCGGCATGCTGTACCAGTCACATGAAAGCAGTCTGTTAGCTAATTATGACCCTCCAGATAGACCATGTTAAGAATTGCCTGTCACCCCCCTTGAAGTTTTCATCCGTACGATAGTGAACTGCGGGGGTGGGATGGGTGCCGAGCAGGCTGCACGCTCCAGCCAGCGCTGAGCATGCGACGGGCGGGTGAGAGGTTGGGATGGAGGTCGTGGCCCTGTGAGAGGGGGTGGCAAGTGGGGTGAAAACGAATGAGGAAACCCACCGTTTGGGAGCGAAGATGGGACGCACCACTTCGCTTACTCAAGCACGGTTTATATTCTAGGTTGGTTCTGCTCTTTGCCGATTCCACTGGCCCTGCCCTTGGCCGGTGCTTGGATCAAGCCAATAGTTTCCAACAGCCTGCGTAGCTAACAGTACGACCTCCAGGTTCGAGAGCAGGCAATCACGTAGCCCATGCCGGAGATAGACGGCTCTAACGAGCTGAAGAAAGGTGAGGAATTAATTCGGTCCTATGGTAACATGGCATCAGTATCAAACAAGACCAAGTGTTATACACGTCTTACTGTAGGGTGAGAAATGTCTTCCTCGCCCACTATCTAGTAGTGTTCATTCCACCATCTGCAACTGAAGATGGATGACCATCCTTCGCGACAAAGAGGCAATTAGTCGACGGCTTAATTGTAGAATAGCATCGGCTCACCTTCCGGGTCTGCATGGAAGTGGAATAGACCAAACGTTGAGCTCTTTCTTCGACGTCAAAGAGACGACAAGATTGTGATCGAAGTCGTACACTGTACGACGCGGTCGTCAGCTGATAGAACTGTCAGCCTTCAGAACCCAAGCACTCACTGACGTTCAAGGCCTTGATGTCCGTCTCCAGGCTGGCGAGCCTGTTTGAAAGAAACCTAGAATCTCGTTCCAAGAGAGGCTGATTAAATTTTGTGTCCTAGTCGATTTACTTTGACGGTAGCCCACAAAGTTCATGGGTATAGCGCGTCGTGCAGAGCGTGAAGATATCTCTTTCTTAGCGTTTTGCATATGGGGGAGAGCGAATGACGAAGGGAAGGTAGTGGCAGGTAACGGGTAACAGGTAGAAAGGAAGCAGTGGCTTGGCTGACTGAACTGCGGGGGTTATGTAGCCAGGGGAAATGAATGGAACGCTGTTCTGGCATGGAGGCCGCATACCCACCCGGATTCCAGAGCCGCCAGAAACTCTACTCAATCTGGCGCACTTCATTTGAGGTTGGGCGTGTAGCCCTAAGCTTGACCGCGTTCAAGGGCTGATACTTGACGAAGGATGGTAATTGGCGGTGCACCTCTCAGTGTCTGTGGCGAGTTGAAATTCTGTCAGATGAACCTGGAGCATGGCAACCAGGCCAAGCACGCACCGACGATGGTTGGCATCCCGGACGGCACATTCAGAGCAGTAGAAAATTTAGTTGTCACCGACAAATTGCGACAATGCCATTAGAAAAAAAACGATCACAAAGGAGTTCGCTGGGGTTCAAAAACAGACAGATTGTGGCATGTGAGACCGTTTGTTTGGAGGCCTGCGGGCGGAGTTGTCCAAATATCCACCTCAATTTGCGCGTTATCCATCGCACGGCTATCTGCCATTTCTTCTTGTTTCTTCTTGGTCCACGATGCGCTTGACGATCAACAATGCCATTCTGCATGGGTAGTCTTCGTGCACAACAAAAAATCCAGTGCTAGCAGATAAAGGATGGGCGGTCTTGAAATTTTGTCAAGGCTACGGTGAAAAATTCCAATCTCTTGGCCGCAGCAAGTCATACATACGCCTTGTTCGTTCGGCACTTACTGTTGTCTCGCTGGTGCCTATTGAGGCTTCAAAGCGTTTACTCACTGCCCTGGTGGGGGTGTGCGGCAGGGTACCAACCACGGTGGCCCAGGAGTCCAGCAGAGTCAGACTGTTCGAGTGAGTGTCTTGCTTCACTCCACATGCATTCATATGATGCAAGGACATTTTTGATGGACCATTTGTTCTGTCGTCAGGAGCATGTCCTACTGGCGTATTAGGCCTACCAGCTGCTTGATATGGCTGGGGGGGGTGCAGATTTGCAGTCATACGCTCACACAAGCATCTTGAAGTCATTCTTGGAGCCTTGAGGAGCACACGTTGAGTTGCATATTTCGATCATTGTCGTCTTGAACAAACTTGCCTGTGCATTTCTAGTGTGACGTGACACATCCCCTATTTGTGACAACGTCACACACCCATTTCCCACCGGGTTGCCGCAGTATGCCCCTTCCTGCGTGTTTTCCATAGTTTTGGGTGTCTGGCCTCGCAGATGAGTCTGAGGCATTATGGTCGCCATTTGGCTCGATAATCTATGCTCTGTTAGCATCTGAGTTTATAGCCCATGCCTGCAAACCTTTTTTTCTCGTCGGCGGCGTCCCAATTTCAAGAGGTCCAGCCAGGCTCGAGACCTTGCTCGATTTGGGGTACTAGCGGCAAATATTCACTTTGGTTTATGGACGTTGGTCAGAAATCTGCTGGTGAAGCGTCAAGGTCGATGTGCGGCTGCTTGTCAACACCGTCACTGATCTGTGGAAGCAAATGGCACTGCAGCACGAGCTAGAACGGTGGCCGTTGCAAATCGAGTTCCGCAAACTTGCGCGCGTTTGGTGCGGTCTTGCCGTCACGCTACCTTGGCGGAACACGGAGTCTGATTTCAACTATAAAAAATGGGGCCTTTATTTTTTTTTCGGTCCTTCTCATTCTTCTTCCCCGCTCGAATTGCCTCCCAGTTTTTCCGTTTTTCGCAGCCGGACATTTCTATCTCGTTCTTACTGCTTTTCCAACATTCCAATGGATACGGGACGGTTACCGGCTTACCGTGTCTCATACCTGTTAAGATATCACCCTTACCCGAGAGTGAAACTGTCAGTTCGTGAGAGGATCGAGGTAAGTTTCCTTTACCATGCTTATTGTTGGGAGAAGACTTATCGTAATCCGTGTCAATTAGGCCTCCGCTAGGGAATATGAGCAATACCTTGAGCTGGAGATGTTGCGTTTGGTGAGTTCTTAGTTTGAAGTATCACCACCTCTAAATAAGCCACGGACACAAGGAAATGGAGACCTTAGCGACTCAGAATCAAGCCATTCATGGAGCTCAAGTCCACGATGAAATCCAGTTGCGCGAGCATCGTTTGAGCAAGTTTTCGTTTGCTGTCGTAAGTGCCCACCTCATTCTGTGATCGAGACCACCGTTCTAAGCACCAGACTCTCCATGGCAATAGGATCCTGCGCTGTTAACCACGAAGAAGCAGCCGTCTCAAAACAACTGATTCCCAATCAAGCTCAAAAATGGTCAGCCCCGAAAGCACCGTAGCATAGTGTACGTCAAGCCCACAGATACATTCACCTAATATAACCTTATGATCTAGTGTAGCATATTTCACATGTATAGAGCGTGTCAACAACCGAAAGCAGGACTAGTTCGTCTCAGAGTCGAGTCTGATGGAAGTCTTTGCCAACCAACACGATGGCGCCAATATGGAACTTCGCGGATTAAAAGGTAGTGAGAACCACGTCGCGTCTTTTTGTTGTCATGTTACACTCCAACTGGCGTGCTGCCACTAAAACCATGAACCCATGGTAATTCGCGCCAAGGTTCGCTAGCGAACGAACCCAGTAAATATTTTTTCAGCGTACACAAGCTTGAGTCGGGGACAGTAACCTGATGAGTGTGGTCTATGCCAAAGAAAAATCCAAGTTGACCGCATCCAGTCCCGGGCCATCCTTGATAGTAAAATTTTCAACAACGTCAACGGAAAGCTAACCAACTTTCGTGAATCATTAATGTAGCATTCTGGACATATCTTGGAGTGCTTAAATATTATCAGCAGAACAACTGATTCCAATAAGAGCTAGGAAACATGTACATCACTCAAAGCCGCGACACTCATGCAACGGCGGTGCCAGCGAGAGATGGCAAATGGGTAGGGCGACAAAGAAGTATCGGGTGCCAACAATCGGGGGGTTCCTAACAAGATATAAGTTATTCGAGATTGTCTGTCCGTCCGTAAATCATGTCAGTCGAATGACAAACACCATAGGAATAAACGCAATGAAGACGACGACGACGCTCATGATAACCAAACGCGTCGTGCCCCGCTCTTTCCTCTGAAATCCCTCAACCGAACTCGTTCCCCCTTCATAAAGTCAAAGTTGCCCTCGGCTTTCTCCTGCATGGCGACGAGGACGGACTTATCCTTGTCAAGTGACTCTGAAAAGTGGGTCGCATTTCTGCGGAGTTGGGTTGTCATGAGAGCAAGCTGTCCTGTGAATACTTCTTGGAGGGTACGCGAGTTTTAGAAGATAGTTGGGGTGGTGATGATCTCCGAAGGGGACGGTGCGGCAGCGGCACCTGATGGGACGTCGGAGGTGTGTGACAGACCAGGTTCGGATGCCCGTGTTAGTTCGGAGATTGGGGAAGCGAGGAGGTTCTGGACGGATGGGATAGATAAAGAGGGTGCTGACTCGATGGGGACAAGGGTTGGTGGGTTGTGGGATTTGGAGGAGATGGAAACAGGCGAGATGGGGGCTTTGGGTGATGGCGGTAGTATGGTCTGGAGGAGGGGTTTCGGTCTATGGACCAGAGGCGTCAGCTGTTGTGAGTTGCGTGAACGTAACATTAATGTGATGGAGCGTTGGAAGAACGTACTTGCTCCACCTGTCGCGTGTAACCGTCAAGGTGTTTGGCGTCGTTGCATACCGTTGGAACCGACCCTCTCCGACCCTGTAAACAGCGCGAGGTCGGCTGGATTGACAATAATGGCGCGATACATACTACGTGGGTTCCACACTGTCGAGCTCGACGTTCTGTAGCAAATGTCGGACATGCCGAATTTGCCGGGGATTATGTCGACAGTGTCGCTCGGGGGGGGGGATTGAGTCGGACTGACCTGGTGCATCGCTTGTGCTTTGATCCACGTTTCCCGCTTAGGTGGGCGGACTACTTTCTTGGACTGACCGCTCAAGGCGCTCAACGAGCGCTTGAGCCTTGGCAGGTTGGTCCGGTCATGGAGGACCTGGTGCGCATGTCGACCTGGAGGTATCGCGCGCCTCGACGCACGCAAGGTCATCGGAGACCCCGTCGGCGCGCAATGAAGTGACGAAGAACATCCAAGGGCAATGGCCAACCTCCGCACAACGCTCAACTTGAAACGACCAAGCCACCTCAGGCTACAATGACGACAAGGACGAGACTGGCGTCATCGAAACGTGTGCGAATGGAAAAGTGGTCGGAAAACCAGATTGCGATGCAGGCAAAGAGGGCCAAGAACGAGGAACCGGCATTGCGGGTGGCGGATGTGGTCAGGAAGCGGGAGGAGATTTATTATGCGGTGCCCATCCTGACCGTGACAAGCCCAGGCGGCCAAGGTGGAGACGCCTAACCCGGTAGTAGGCAGTAGCGACTGAGCGTCGAGTACTAGCAAGCATCTTCCCTTCTTATTATGTAGACGCATACCGTGACTTTCAGCTCTAGTACTAGTGGACAAGTCACTCGCATGTGTTCGCACTGTCCGGAGTCACATCCAAGAGGGCCCCAAGAGATTACCAGCAGCATGGTATTTCATACGAGCCATAGAACAAACGAACAACACCCGGATCAGCAGTGAGCACAGAAGGAAGAGTGCCAGTGATGATGCTCGGGATAGAAATCTGATCCAACACAACCACCTCATCGCCCCGGTAAGTGACTAGGACCAGCCACGCACATCTCCCTTTCTATCATCTTTATTTCTTCAGCCTGTTCCACCCCGACTAGCGTGGTCCAACGTTCAGCACGGTTACTATCCACCGAGGTGAAGCCGAGTTGCGAATCGGGATCACTCTCGTGTGCACTGGGAGCGAGATGATAGAGTTTCCGTAAAGTCAAGATGAATCGAGGGCCGAGTGTAAACACGGGCACAAATTCCGCTATCGGACACAGTACTTGGTACCACAATATATTCTGTGCGATGCCAAAGCTGTTCACTGCATTGAAAAGTGAGAAGGACAGAATTCTGTTCATCATAGTTAACCATCAGTGGAAGAATGAAAAGGTAGTACGATCTAGACTTACACAAAACAGTAGAAAATGCCTTCACTTGAGAGGAGGCCCACATAGCGGCCTACTTCGAAGCGCCGTCTCACTCTGTACATCACAAGCGACTGCCTCATTACTTGAACAATGATAAGCAGACACATCGATCCACTGATGATAACCTGCCCGATGCTAAAAGCAATTTGGACCCAAGGCTGCAAAGAGGAGGTGTCTTGAAGCATGCAAGACCAATAACCAAGCACTTCAACATCGCTAACGACAAATCCTATATGATTGGATGGATATTCCGTTATGTAACGTCGGTAGCGTGAAGCTATGACATACCTATGGTCATGGCTTTGGTTACACAACCAACTAGTAATAGAATGATCTCAATGGCATATAGTACCAAGAGGGGATAAAGGATGAATCTAGATTTTTTGTACAATATCCAGACACGGAAGGTCATGATCACTGAAACCATCAATGTAATCCATTCCGCTAGAAGCGAACATGAAAACATACAATCCACGGCGCCAAGAAAAACGAGCAGAGCCCAATTTTCAATATCAAAAATGATGAGACCTTGAAAGAATTCTTTAGGCACAGTCAACAGAAAGATGGACATATACACTTACAACTGTCGTGATCAAGCCAGCCCATCAGAAAATTCAATTAATAGAAATGGGATCGGTCAACAATTGGACGCATACCCCTGACAGTAGTCAGCATTTTCAGAATCATCGGCAGTATAAGAACCACCTTTCCGAGATTAGGTATAAAAGAAACATTTGCTTGAATCAAGTTGGATCAGTTTGACAAACACAAAATTTCAAGGGACCGACCCACTCAAGAACAACGATCTAGAAAACCAGTTATGGTCAATCACTTTGTTGGAGCCCAAAGGGTAAATAAACGTGCATGGCAATATATAATCCAGAATAACGAGCCTGGGGGTTTAAATCAGTTGGTTCTGCATTGTTTTAGGAGATGGGCTAGGGATACTAGAACGTATGCAGTGGACACGTACATCCAGGGTTTGGTCTGCAACCAATCAGAATGTACGGTCTTTGGAGAATAGTTGACCACTTGCCCAGATGTATTCTACCTGGAAATACGAATAGGGTTAGTCTAACGAATTCCTGCATCATGATCTCACCGGCAAACGGAGAACATACCTCTTGCGAGAATGTCAGAGCTGGTTCAGGCTCTTAAAACACGAAATGCGTACAAAATGTCAACTTGAATACTTACTATAATCATATATGACAGCGGTGATGATCAATACTGGCACAGGGAAGGGCAGCGAGGTTAACCATTGATGCAAAGCATAAAAATTGACAGACGCACGAGCCGCATAGTCATCCAGCACAATGTTCATGATTTCTTGTTGCGGAGTGGAAGCCATGATGCAAAGTATGTCGAACAGTGGTAGCGAGATGGCATTTCAGAAATGGACCCACTTTTATAGTCTATTGGATCAGGCCTGGGAATTATGTGTGGTGATATGAAATGCAAGCGACCTCAAAAATTTGACAGAACCTTCCGAGTCAACGAGGCCACGAGGAGAAATGCCATATCAATGCAGCCGGACAAATCATCATGTTAATCTAAGAGAGCAGGGTTGTTGGCCCCAGTGTAGCTGTCCCTCGGCCAAGACCATTCTGATGTGACCACAGATCACTAGCATAGTTTTGCGTATGTGCGAAACCGTGCAGAAAAGCGGATGCATGCCAGTGGACGTGGAATACTGCCAGTCGACACGTGTGTTATGGTAGGCGTTGCTCCAATGATAGCAGTCACGTAACATCGAATCGTGATTCGGAAGCAATTAGTACACAATCGACTTTTGAACAGCCTCCGGCTGGCAGACATGGGGGCGAGGATTTCTGCATCATGTCGTCGCATCGCAGGCCAGCTTTAGGGAACAGACGAATACTGTCTGTGGATATTGACCTGAAAATTATGACATTAATGGCCGTCATCGATTCATCTGTGGATGTTTTGGCATACTGTAGGGTTGCATACAGGAACCGGAACGCAAAAACCCATTATCGTAAGTCATGGCATATAAAAAGGAACTACAAGTGAGGAATGTCAGTGGCCCAAGGAATCGTCTGGTGTGCAGAAGATGGCAAAGAACGAAGACTAGCGAGCATAAGCCCGACCAGGAGCATACGACATATTATACCAGCAACTTGAAGGAAGACAAGACTTGTAACCATCCCAGAAGATGATACCTATAGGTAAAACTGTCGTGAACGGCGCGCCTGTTCAGTGCACTCGCAATCCCACAGACGACCGGACCTCCAGCCAAAATCAGTGACGATAGTACATGCCACATGATCTTTTCGGCGTTGGTTACGTGCAATGCTCCAAATGCTGTCCAAGTAAAAAAGTAACAAAGGAAATAAACCCAGAACCAGAACCCGTGGAGAAGAGAAGGGGGCGCTCCTTTCCATTGGTTGTGATCGTCAGATGGTCCTTCCAGTGTGAAGTCAAAATCATCGTAACCAGAACAATGTAAATTCGGGCTCATCATCTCCCTGCGGCGTCACTGGGTCTGCGGGGTTGTTGGCAAAGTCGCGCGTATAAATATATGAGGATATCCGAGACACCGGGGCTTTTCCCACCAAAAGAAAAGTAAAGGGACCATGAGCAGAGCCATGCAGAGCGTGTCCAACTCAGCAAGTGTCACAGCGAGTCGATTTAGCCGAACAACGACCTGGAGAGTGAACCAGAGGAGTTGGACGATCAGGATCGCTTTCCCGAGACCATCGGAGGTACTTTATCCTTGATTTCACATCTTGTGGTTCGTGGATTTCCAATCTTCTCTGCCTCCACAAACGAAAGTATTCATCAACCTCGATTTCCTTGATGCCAGTGTTGTCGCAAAGAGCAAAGCCACCGATGAGGACAAAGTGACTGTGCGTCCTTGTTCACCACTTCAAATTATAAGGCAGACCTGACAATCCGTGATCACTACTAGTACTATACCGGATGGCTCAGCTGTCAACGACACGGAATGCAGCCCACCTTGATCACGTTTCGTGACCTTTCGGGCACCTTCCCATTCGATACATGTGGCCCCGATTATGATCTCGGGAACGAAAAAGGTAAGGAGCGCCAAACCCAGTCTGTACAAGAAGGTATTGATCTGCGTGTAGCGAGGGAGAGGGATGGAGGGATGGATGGCGTGCTAGACGCATCTACTGCACCCGTCCTTGGTCGCATTGCTGCCCCTCTACAACAAGCGCTCACCGACTCGGGTCTCACCCTCGACCAAATCGATTCCGTCAAGCTCATCGGCGGCACCACCCGTGTCAAGATGCAGTAGAAATAGGAAGAAATCGAACCTGAGGAGAAGAAAGGGGGGACGGCAAGGCAAAGATTAAATGCATGGAAAACGAGGTGCATGGGTCAAGGTACGAGCGATGACAAAGAGAAGGACAAGAGTGAGCTAAATCATGACACGAGCCATAGGACAAACAAACACCTGGATCAGCAGTGAGCACAGAAGGAAGAGTGCCAGTGATCATGCTCGGGATAAATATGCGATCCGATACAACCACCTCATTACGCTGGCAAATGACTAGAACCAGCCACGCACATCTCCCTCTCTGCCATCTCTATTTCCTCAGCCTGTTCCGCCCCGGTCTCCGTGGTCCAGCGTTCGGCACGGTTACTATCCACCGAGGTGAAGCCGAGTTGCGAATCGGGATCGCTCTCGCGTACACTGGGAGCGAGGTCGTAGAGTTTCCGCAATGTCAAGATGAATCGAGGGCTGAGTGTAAATACGGGCACAAGTTCCGCTACCGGATACAGTATTTGATACCACCATGTATTCTGTGCGATATTGAAGCTGCCCAGCGCACAGAAAAGTGAGTAGGACAGGATTCTGTCCATTGTAGCTCACCATCAACGGAAGAATGAAAAGACAGTATGATGTTGACTTACGCAAGAAAGTAGAAAACACCTTCACTTGAAAGGAGGCCCACATAACGACCTACTTCGAAGCGCTGTCTCACTCTATACATCACAAGTGACTGCCTCATTACTTGAACAATGATAAGCAGACACATTGATCCGCTGATAATAACTTGCACAATGTTTAAAGTACTTTGGACCCAAGGTTGCAACGAGGAGGTGTTTTGAACCATGCAGGCCACATAACCAAGCACTTCGACTGGGCCAATGACAAATCCTATGAGATCGGGTGGATATTCCATTATATAATGCCCGTAGCATGAAGCCATGTATCACATACCTATGGTCATGGCTACGATTACACAAGCAACTAGCAATAGAATGACTTCAATGGCATATAACACCAAGAGTGGATTAAGGATGAATCGAGACTTCTTGTGCAATATCCAGACACGGAAGATCATAATCACTGAGACTATCAATGTAATCCTTCTGCTAGAAGTGAATGTGAAAACTTACAATCCACAGCGCCAACAAAAATGAGTAGAGCCCAAGTTTCAATATCAAAAACAACGAGACCTTTGAATAATCTATTTAGACACAGTCGATATTAAGAAAGACTGGGTATATGCACTTACAGCTGTTGTGACCAAGCTAGCCCGTTAGAAATGGCATCAATCAACAAAAGACTCGGCATGAACACATACCCCTGATAGTAGTCAGAACTTCAGAATTGTCAGAAGTATAAGAGTCACCTTTTGGGAGTTGGGCATAAAAGAGACATTTGCTTGGATCAAGCTGGATCAAATTTCGAAAACGAAGAATTTGGAGGGACCAACGTACTCAAGGATGTCGATCTAGAAAACCAATCATGGTCAATCACTTTGTTGAAGCTAAAGGATAAATAAACGTGCATGATATAACATAGTCCAGAATAACGAGCCTGGGGGGTTCAAATCAGTTGGTTCAGTATCGTTTTACTAGGAGATGGGCTAGGGATACTACTAGAACATATGCAGTGGACACGTGCATCCAAGGTTTGATCTATAGCCAATTAGAATGTACGGTCTTTAGCCTGAGAGGTTGATTGATTACTCACCCAGATGTATTCTACCTGGAAATATGATTAGTCTCGGGCTAATGAGTTCCTGCATCATGATATCGCCGATAAATGTAGAGCGTACCTCTTGCGAAAATGTGAGTGCTGATTCAGGCTCTTAGACCACGAAATGCATACAAAACGTCGACTTGAATACTTACTGTAATCATATACGACAGCGGTGATGATCGAAACTAGAAAGGGCAGTGATGCCAATGCAAAGTGTAAAATTTAATAAACGTACGAGCCACGTAGTCACTCAGCACAATGCCTGTAATTTCCTGTTGCAGAACGGATGCCATGATCAAAGTATGTTGAACAGTGAGTAGACGCCTCGCTTGCCGCATTATCTCCTCCAGGTCTCCTGGATCCTTCCCCTTCGGGCCTCCAGATCCATGACCCCACATCCTATCTCGAAACCAACTCAACAGAGTCAACACTGAGGACTAATACCCGCTGTTCCAGTGTCCAACAACCGCCCGGTCCTTCCTCTACAGGACAATGCATGACTTCCTGAGTCCCTAGGGATCAGCAGCTTCTGGCAAAATATTCCTGGCTACCGGAATGCTAACGTGCGAATTATTCACTCTGTGACTTGATTGTTGAATCACTAACTGAGACACACATCCTCAGAGCTCCGAGTGCACAACCATATGGGACCTGGCCTGCCGCATCTGGCACCTACCGCCATACATGAAGACGAGAACGAAGAGGAAAAAGATGACTTCCGAGCCATGATAGTCACCACCACCACCATTACCACCATCACGGATGGCACGCTTCGATCTTCCCAAGAGGAAGCCTGGAAACAGGCGGTGATTATTCAGTTTTCATCATTCTTTTGATGCTAGTCGACACAGTAACTCGACGATTCCACCCTGGCAGCATTCCTGACATTCTTGAAGGGGTGATCATGGTTAGGTATTCGCCATTTACCTGTGTTCTCCGAGTCCTTGGTGTGATACAGTGCCAAGTGCACAGTATGTCATCGCCTTTTCCTCCGCTGGACCTCCAAGCTCTCTCTCGTGGGGCCTATGAACAACTCATTGCACCCGTCTTTGATTGCATTGCTGCCCCTCTACAACAAGCTCTTCCAGTTTGGGCCTCACCCTCGATCAGGTCGATTCCGTCGAGCTCATTGGTGGCACCGCCCGTGTCCCCACTGTCCACGCATGTATACAGGGTGGAAAACACCTCGGCACCACCATCAACCAAGACGAGGTGGTTGCACATGGGGCCATGTTTTCCTTTTTCAGCCCCACGTTCCGGGTCCACGACTTCCCCATCCGCGACACTCCCAATTCCCCATCAAAGTCTCTTGGGACTCCTCCGACTCCAATCCAGACGACACCGAACTGGTCGTGTTCCCCTGTGGGGATATGATTCCCTCGACCAAGGTGTTGACATTTTATAGAATGGATTCATTTGATGCCGAGACGTTGTATACGAAGTTGCAGGAATTATCCGGTCGAATTAACCCATGGATCGCTCGGTTCAGCGTCCCTGCAGACCCCAGTGGCGACCTCTCCTGCGTCAAGCTCAGGACACGGCTCAATCTGCATGGCATCCAGTGCCGAATATATATATTGCTAGGGCACGTCAGGATGCGATAGAAGTAAGAAGAGATCAAGTTTGAGGAGAAGGAAGGGCGGGTGGCAAGGCAAAGACTAAATGCATAGGAAACGAGGCGCATGGGTTAGGGTAGTATGAGCAATGACAACATTACGAGCCAAATCGCAACACGAGCCATAGAACAAACGAACTCCTGGATCAGCAGTGAGCACAGAAGAGTGCCAGTGATCAGATCGATCATGCTCGGAATAAAGATGTGATCTGACACAACCACTTCATCACGCCGGCAAGCGGCTAGGTCCAGCCACACACATCTCCCTCTCTACCATTTGTATTTCTTCAGCCTGTTCCGCCCCAGTTTCCGTGGTCCAGCGTTCAGCCCGATTACTATCCACCGAGGTGAAGCCGAGTTGCGAATCGGGATCGCTCTCGTGTACGCTGGGAGCGAGGTGAAAGAGTTTCCGTAAAGTCAAGATGAATCGAGGGCCGAGTGTGAACACAGGTACAAATTGTGCTATCAGCGACAGTACTTGATACCACCATATATTTTGTGCCATGTTAATTCTGCTCAGCACAGTGAAAAGTGAGTAGCACAGGATTCTGTCCATTGCAGCTCACCATCAGTGGAAGAATGAGAAGATAGTACGATGTGGACTTACGCAAGAAAGTAGAAAACGCCTTCACTCGCGAGGAGGCCCATATAGCGACCTACTTCGAAGCGCCCACTCGCCCGGTGCATCACAAGAAACTGCCTTATTACTTGAACAATGATAAGCAGACACATTAATCCGCTAATAATAACCTGCACGACGTTTAAAGCAGTTTGGACCCAAGGTTGCAAAGGAGAGGTGGTTTGAGTCACGCAGGACCAATAACCAAGCACTTCAACTTGGCCGACGACAAATCCTACATGATCAGGTGGATATTCCATCATACAATGCCTGTAGCATGAAGTGTACCACATACCTATGACCATGGCTTCAATTACACAGTTAACTAGCAATAGAATGACTTCAATGGCATATAGCGCCAAGAGGGAATAAAGGATGAATCTAGACTTGTGCAATATCCAGACACGGAAGATCATAATCACTGAAGCTATCGATGCAATCCATTCCGCTAGAAGTGAACATGAAAACTTACAATCCACAGCGCCAACAAAAATGAGCTGAACCCCAGATCCAATAGCAAGAATAATGACACCTTTGAAAGAACCCGTTAGACGCAGTCGGTATTAAAAAAAGCTGGATATATACACTTACAACTGTCGCGATCGAACCAGCCCATTAGAAATGGCATTAATCAACCAAAGACTCGACATGGACACATACCCCTGACAGTAGTCAGAATTTTTCAGAATCGTCGACAGTATAAGAATCACCTTTCGAGGATCAGGTATAGAAGAGTCATTTACTTGAATCAAGCTGGATCAGTTCGGAAATCCCAGAATTTCGAGGGACCAACACACTCAAGAACGTCAATCTAAAAAACCAACCATGGTCAATCACTTGCCATAGCTAAAGGATGAATAAACGTGCATGACCAAACAAAGTCCAGAATAACGAGCCTAAGGGTTCAAATCAATTGATTCCATATCGTTTTGGGAGATGGGCTAAAGGTACCAGAACATATGCAGTGGACACGTGCATCCAGGGTTTGGTCTGCGGCCAATTAGAACGTACAGTTTTCAGGGAACAGTCAATCACTCGCCCAGATGTATTTCACCTGGAAATACAGTTAGTCTAGCGAATTCCTGCATCATGATATTGTCGACAGATGTAGAACATACCTCTTGCGAGAATGTCAGTGCTAATTCAGGCTACTAAGTAACGAAATGCGTACAAAATGTCAGTACGTACTGTAATCATATATGACGGCAGTGAGGATAGATACTAGGAAAGGCGGTGAGCCATTGATGCAATGCATAAAACTTGACAAACACACGGGCTGTGTAGTCACCCAGCACAATGCCTGTGATTTCCTGTTGCAGAGCGGAAGCCATGATACACAATATGTTGAACAGTGAGCAGCGAGACAGCATCTCAGAAACGAACCCACCTTTATAGTCTATCGGGTCAGGCTGGGAATTATGTGGATTGTTATGGTGATATGAAATGCAGGTGACCTCGAAAATTTGAGGCATTACGTTGTAGGAGAAATGCCCTGCAGCGAAACCGTGACGAAGCGCATCGGTTTTCCCTCGACCGAGACTATGACCACGGATCGCTAGCTAGTAGCCTTGTGTATCCGCGAAACGGTGCAGAAGTCTCAACAGAAGCACGGACGCAGAAAGTCACATGCTGAACACGTGTAGGTAGGCATTGACCACACCTATCGAATGCAGGCAGTGTGCCTTAGTAAGCGATCTCAGCTGCCCAGTCGCCTAGTGCTTGCCCCCCGCCGATGGCAGGCCGTAGTAACTTGATAATATAAATTTAGAAAACGAACTCTGCGTCATGTTACCGCAACGCCCAACAGTTGGGAGCAGAAGGAGACTGTCTGTAGATATTGATCTGGAAGTTGTGCAACAGGTTCATTCATCAAATCCGGGAATGGGTCTGCCGTGTGCCTTGAAGCCGGCCCGCCTCGGGTCTCATCCGCGCCGCCGGCATATTGTCGTTGGATTTGACCCTGCCTCTGCCTTTGACCTTGCCACTCCCGCCGACAAACGGGTCGATTGAAGAACTTCGATCTGCCGTGCGTCCAAATGGTCCCATAGGGCATAAGATGGAGGTGGTGAGTAACCCATCTTAGACGAAACTTACGCGTACACATCAGCTTGTCTTCGTCGATACGTGTCAAGCATCTATCTCGGGTGTATCTTCCTCTTCCAAGTTCCCCCTTGTCATCCGTACGTCATTTCTTCAAACTGCAGAGTGCGTGGACGTCATTGCTTCCGTCCTTGATCGCATTGCCATCCCTCTACAACAAGCTCGCCGACTCGTGTCTCACCTTCGACCAAATCGATTTCGTCGAGCTCATCGGTGGCATCACCCGTGTTCCTGCGCATACAGGCTGCCCTCGGCGGAAAACCTCTCAGTATCACCCTCAAGACGAAGCAGTCACACCCCGCGCCCCGCCTTCTTCAGGCCCACCTCGCTTGACGCGAGCGTCCTCGAGAAATTCAAGGAACCAGAAATGCTGCCGACAAGCTCGTTCAAGACATCGAGGTGCATTCCTATCTATTCCTGATCTCACATGTCTCTAGGATCACAAAAACGCCCCGCCCTCGAAGAGTATGCCTACAATACCTGCAGTAAACTCGACGACTGATACTCCGCCTATGTCCCACCTGCCAAAACGAGGGCAAAGACACATCTAAATCCAGCTATGTCACACGCCTCGACACATTCAAGGTCGTCAGAGACCCCGTCACCGCGCGCTGGCGCACAATAAAGAATGTCCATAGGCAATGGCCGAGCTCCGCACAACGACCAAACGACCTCCAATGACGACAAGTATGCGCGCATTGATGAGAAGGACAAGACGGGTGTCATCGAGAAATGTGCGAGGAGGCAGGTGGAGACGCCCAATGGGACGCAGACACCGCAGAGTGGATCCGGGTACTGGCAGCCACAGTAGGAATGTCCTCCGAAAATGGATGTCGATTGAGCGTCGCGGTACTACTAGCAGACATCTTCTCTTTATATTATGTAGACGTATAGTTTCAACTCTAGTGTCCAGTGTTACTCGCGCATGTGTTCCCACTAGTACCCGTTGGATTCTGTCTCATCCAGAGATTATAACAGGTGTGGTTTAGGAACGTTGATCCTGAGTCAGTGTTGTGTACTAGCAGACATCCTCCCATCCTATCTGTATAGAAGAACTAATCCCATACTGCGACACATGGTAAATACATATATATTGCTAGGCCGCGTCAGGATGCGATAGAAATAAGAAGAAACCAAACCTGAAAAGAAGGAAGGGGAGGTGGCGAGGCGAAAGACTAAATGCATGGAAAACGAGGGGCATAGGTCAAGGTATGAGCAATGACAAAGAGGATGACAACAGTGAGCTAAATCATGACACAAGTCATATAACAAACGAACGACACCCGGATCGGCAGTGAGCAAAGAAGGAAAAGTGTCAGTGATGGTGCTCAGAATAAAGATGCGATCCGACACAACCGCCCCATCATGCTGGCAAGCGGCTAGGACCAGCCACACACATCTCCCCCTCTGCCATTTGTATTCCCTCAGCCTGTTCCGCCCCAGTCTCCGTGGTCCAGCGTTCAGCACGGTTGCTATCCACCGAGGTGAAGCCGAGTTGCGAATCGGGATCGCTCTCGTGTACACTGGGAGCGAGGTGATAGAGTTTCCGTAGAGTCAAGATGAATCGAGGACCGAGCGTAAACATGGGCACAAATTGCACTACCGGATGCAATACTTGATACCACCATGCATTCGGTCCAATGTCAAAGTTGCCCAGCGCACCGAAAAGTGAGAAGGGCAGGATTCTGTCCATCGCAGCTCACCATCAGTGGAAGGATGAAAAAAAATACGACGTAGACTTGCGCAAGAAAGTAGAAAATGCCTTCACTTGAGAGGAGGCCCACATAGTGACCTACTTCGAAGTGGCCACTCGCTCCGTACATCACAAGCGACCGCCTCGTCACTTCAGCAATGATAAGCAGACACATGAGTCCACCGATAATAACCTGCACGATGTTTATAGCACTTTGGGCCCAAGGTTGGAAAGAGGTGGTGGTTTGAGATACGCAGGACCAATAACCAAGCACTTCAGCTTGGCCAATGACAAATCCTATATGATCAGGTGGATATTCCATTATATAACACCCATAGCATGAAGCCACGTCACATACCCATGGACATGGCTCTCACTACACAGGAAACGAACAATAGAATGACTTCAATGGCATATAGCACCAAGAGGGGATAAAGGATGAATCTAGACTTCTTGTGCAATATCCAGACACGGAGGATCATAATCACTGACATCATTTATGTAATCCGTTCCATAAGAAGTGAACATGAAAACTTACAATCCACAGCGCCAACAAAAACGAGCAGAGCCCAAGTTCCGACATCAAAAATAATGAAGCCTTTGAAAGAACTCTTTAGATAGTCGATATTAAAAAAAGTATAATGCACTTACAACTGTCACGATCGAGCCAGCCCATCAGAAATGGCATTAATCAACAAAAGGCTCGGCATGGACATATACCTCTGACAATAGTCAGAATTTCAGAATCATTAGCAGCATAAGAGTCACCTTTTTGGGATTAGGTATCAGAGAGACATTTACTTGAATCAAGCTGGATCAGTCTCAGAATGTCAAAGGACCAACTTGGACACACTCAAGGACAGCAACCTAGAAAATCAGTCAAGGTCAATCTCCTTGTTGAAGCCAAGGATAAATAAATAAACGTGCGTGATATAACAGAGTCCAGAATAGCGAGCCTAGGAGCTCAAGTCAGTTGGTTCTGCATCATTTCAGGAGATGGGCTGGGGATACTAGAACATATGCAGTGGACACGTGCATCCAGGATTTGGTCTGTGGCCAATCAGAATATACAGTTTTTAGAGGACAGTTGGCCACCCACCCAGATATATTCTATCTGGAAATACGGTTAGTCTAACAAATTCCTGCATCATGATATCGACAACATATGTGGAACATACCTCTTGCGAGAATGTCAGAGCTGGTGCAGGCTCTTAAATCACGAAATGCATACAATGTGACAATCTGAATTCTTACTGTAATCATATATGACAGCGGTGGTGATCAATACTGGGAAGGGGAGTGAAGTCAACTATTGATGCAAAGCATAAAAATTAACAAACATACGAGCTACGTAATTGGTCAGCACAATGTCTGCGATTTCCTGCTGCAGAGCAGAAGCCATGATACAAAGTAGTATGTTGAACAGGGAGTAGCAAGACAGCATCTCAGAAACTCACTTTTTTTAGTTTACACAGGGCCACTGGCAGGTCTGGGAATTATGTCAGTTTATTCCGGAATATTCTAGCGTATGGCGAAATGAAATGCAAGCGACCCCAAGAATTCGATAGGGCCTTGAATCAATGAGGCTATGAGGCATTGCATTGAGCATGGGGGAGAAATCCCATATCAATGCAACTAGGAAAACCCACCGTGGCCACGGTGGGATGTGACACTAAGATACTGCAGGCGGGCACAACCACCGGTATGCTCTATTGGGACGAACTAAGATGCAACCTTTTTCCGGGCCGTACTACCACCGTGTGAATAAACACCGCGGGAAGAAGTTCCACTACGCACCCGGACCGCGTGCCCCAGCCAATCGAGGGAGAAATGAGAAAAGAGCAAGAACGACACACATTTATTATAAGTAAACCGGGCTTTCATCTATACAAAAAGTCCCATCTGATAAAGGGAGGAGGGAGGTATTTAAATATTAGTGAAAAGAAAATGAGTTTATGCTGTGAAGAAGCGATAATAAATCAACGTGATGACATACAACAGCTCCACAGTCCATATAGATCATCGCGTGAAGATGCGTTCATAGTAGTGCGTGTCGTGTCCCCCTTCGAGCCCCCAGCGCCTAAAACCGCCCACCTAAACTCCCAGATCGCGACGTCGTCTGTACGAGCCGCACGCCTGCATACATCCCCCTCTCCTCCTCCTCCACCGGGCTCTGCCGCCCCCACAAACTCTGCCTCTCCTCTGCATCATCCACCCCCCTCGGATACCGCCTCGTCCGCGACGTCGAGCTACTCCGTCTCCTCTCCCCATTCCCCCGCTCCTCCAAGTGCGCGCCCATATTCATATTCACGTTTGGGCGTGTGGGTATGGGGAGGGTTGTCGAAACGGGGGTGGCATAGACGGTATGTTCGCTGCTAGTGCTCTCGATCGACGAGGGACTGTATCCCCCCGTCTCAGCGAGATTCACATACGACGCGCTGTCACTCCCCAGCAGGTTGTTCGACGACGCGAACGCGAATGCGGACATGGATGGCGTCGAGGGCGTCTCGAACGGGTCGTGTTCGGCGCGCGCGACGTAGGTGGATACGGTCGGTGCGAGGGGCTCGTCGTTGCCGCGTCGGGGGACGACGATGGATTGGGTGTCGTGTTGGGGCGTTTGGGAGCGGCTGCGGTCGTCTCCTGGAGGCGGGGGGTGGGGGGGTATGGAACTGGCAGGGGATGCGTTGGCCGACGTGGGCGGGTACAAGAATGTGGGTGGGGCTCTGGTTTCGAGATTCGCAGGGGTGGACATGGAGCGGAGGGTGGGGGCATCGCGGTTGTTCGGTGCACCGTACGGGTGCACGACGTCCGCAAACTTGATAGCTGTCCGCCGAGGACTTTGTGATGATGACGCTGTGATTTCTGACGCGCGATCTATCGAGGCGGAGCGCGCCGAGGGCATGGGTGCGTCATACAACGCATGTCGCGTGAGCCCGTCATAGGCGTGGTTGGTATGTTGTAGGGGCGAAAACGGGAGTCCCTCGAGATTCCCGACCATGCCCCCGCCGACACCCATCCCGCGTGATACACGTGCTGAACCGGTGGATCTACTCGACTGGCTCGATCGTCGTGCACTCCGTGCACGCATGATGCTTCCGATTGATCCAAATGTCCCCCTTGGAAGGGTTTCTATGACCGGTTCTTCGCCATCCTTTTCTTCGCCCCCCAAATCAAGGTCGATCGTTGCGGGCCTGTCTGTATGGGCGCGCGCTGCTTGAAGCAATAGTGTGGACCGTCGGTCCAAGGGTGTAAGCTTGACAGGGTCAATCTTGGACATTTGGAGGATCGTGATCCCGACGCAAATGGTCAGGAACGCAAGCACCAGTGTAATAATTTGGGATGCTGGTGCAGAGAGACCTTTGAAGAGAACCTGAGTGGTGGAGATCAGTTTTTGCAAGCGACGGACGTCAGCACATACGATAGTCGTGACCATTGAACAAAAGGAAACTGTCAAGGAGTGAGTTTATCAATGCATGACAGAGTCGACAAGGCACTTACATAAAACATAGTATGTCGGGGTTACTGGTGTCAAGCATGTCAGAGCCAGAAAAGGGTATGGAGTAGGCAAACGTACCCATAGCTGTGCAGAGGGGGCTGTGAATGAGCATATATGCGGACGACCTGAAATGGAAGCGCACCGGTGTTGAATAATGCAAGCGCGACGTTCAAGTAATACACTTCTGTTACTGCGCAGCGTGAGGGATTGAGCGCTGGCCTGGCATCAGGAGATACGCACGCAATGTGACGACTACGAAACCCATCAAGAAAAATATGAACCAGTTATTAAACTGCACGTGGTATGAATGGCGGGTCATGACGTGATGTGGAGTATATACCTGGTTATGGCCCATCACGGAGGTGACAATGGCAGATCCGAGACCCGTCGTGACGCTGACACTGATACCACCGATGGTGCTGCAAACGGCGATGTACCAAATCATGTTCTTTTTACCATACCTGAAAGGAATGCAGGACGAACGAGGAAAGGGAAGGAGGAAAGACAAACTTTGGGCCGAAATAGATGATGATGCTTAGTGCAATGGATATGAGTACACCGATGTAAGCGAGGAATCCGGGGGCGATGAATAACTTTTTGAATGCGGATATCTCGGAAGGGGTTTGTTCCTGCGGACCTAGAAAGGGAATGAGCGTAGAAGGGCCAAGAAAAAAGAACATGCCATTGAGAGCAATGATGACAGAACCAATCTGAAACGGGGGATGAGAAGCGATGGAGAGGGGAGAGGAAGGACATACGATACAAAGAGAGCATCCGAGCCAGCCGAAGAAGGTGAGTTTTTCATTGAGGAATATGGAGGATAGCATGGCGCTGACTACGACAGAGAGTGCGCCCATGGGTGTCTTGGTGCGAGTCAGTCCAAATGAAAATGGTGAATTGGCGTACAGACCACCACGAGGGCCTCGACAAAAGCATATGCTGGGGCTGTGAGAGGGTGCGCGCAGAGTGCGATGGGAACGTACCGACAAAATTACAGACTTCACCGAGAATCATCACTGGCATGGACAGATGAGTGCAAAGATGGAATGAACGAGAAGATGCATACTCGTCATGCCGGTCCACCATAGTAGCTAGCACATGTGAGGCGGGTGCATATATGCGTACGAAACGGGACTGACCGACTTGAGGTAGGCGACACCCTCTCCTGCGGCGTGCCCGGCCTGCGAGCGCAAGAGGCCCTTTTTCTTGAATACAAAACTGGACCCAATGAGGAGACCGCTGACGATGGCAAGGATGATGCCGACGACCTGGACGGGAATGAGATCGGTGCGCAGAAAAGCGCAAACACGGCACCTTGAGACTGGAGGGGAGTTGTATGGTGGTGGACGCGCTCGATGCGGACGACGAGGCGGCGCGCGGGCCCAGTCGGGACGGAGGGAGCATGACGGTGCAAGAGACGGGTTGCGCGCAGTCCGTCGTCAGTCCCAGTGCACGGGCCGAACAGGTGCCATAAAAGGCAAGCAGGCCGTGCAAAAAAGATGGCGTCGCGCCTCATATACGCTCACTTGCGCTCGTCATGTCGCTCGCCGCGTACAATGACGAGTTTTCGTTCGACGACATCGACGCCGTGTCGCCGCGCCCGCTCCAGCCATATCCGGAGATCCTCGCGCCGAACGCGGCCATCGGGCACAATCCGGACATCGTGCCCTGGGACCCCTCGTCGTCTGCGCCGCACCCGCGGCCACTGCAGACCCCGGCGAGACGGACACTCCCGCTCACGAATTACAAGCCGTTCCGCACGTCCTCGTCCTCCGGCGCCTCCGTCCGCTCCCGCCCGAGCGACGCCCTCTCCGTCTCGAGCGACCCCTACGTCCCCTCCGTCTCGGACATGTCCACCGCCGACCCCCGCAAGGGACGCGGCTCGCTCGGCTTCTTCAGCGGCATCATGATGCGCAAACGCTCCCGCCTCAAACTCGCCTCCGCCGATGCCCTCAACGACAGCACGGCCTCGCTCGCCACCCTCACCCCGAGCCCGTCCCAGCTCTCCGTCAACACGTACATGACCCCCCACTACCCCGATCCCATCCCTGCCCTGCCAGCCAGAAAGGACAAGGACAGGCCCAGAAAGGGCGCCCGTCTCAGCAAACCACAGCCCAGCACCACCCACGACGAACCCCTGTTCACCATCGACACCGACTTTTCGCACATTGAAGACTTTATCCACGTCGACGCTCGGCTCGGCTCGTCCAGCGGTTTCGACGCGAACAACGTCACACCGCCCTCGCCCTCGCCTTCCATGTTCACAGACCCCTTCCACCCCGCGTCGGTCCCATCCAAGCGCAGGCGCCACGAACGCAGGATCTCGCCCAAGTCTACCACCACCAAGTCGCTCGAACTCGATCCAGACGCCGATCAGCTCACCGAACACGAATGGACCGCCCCAGAGAGCTGGGAAATCGAAAAGGCAGGTGCAGATGCCGTGGCTGGCGGCGCCAGTTCAGGTTCAGAAGAAAGCGTCGTCGCAGAGAGCACACGCACAACCGACGACTCGTCCATCATCACAGACGTCTCCTCCAGGAAACGTACCCGCAGAAAAACACATCATGCCCACAAACAAACATCCTCGGCCAGCTCAAACAGATGCGTCTTCGTCCGCATCTACCGTGCCAACGGCTCGTATCATGTCGCACAAATCCCCCCACATGCAACCGTCGCAGATCTCACCCCCTCTCTTAACGCCAAAGTGCTCCGTGATCACGAACGCGAGACCCACAAACTCTATCTCAAGGAACGAGGAAGAGGTACGTCAACTCGTGTGTCGTTTTGTTTTCGCTTCATCCTCGCTTTAGAACGAATGCTGACGCCCACGGAGCGTCCCGCCGCAATCACGCGTCGCCGTTTAGAACAAGCAGGCTATGACCAGCTCGACAGTCTCGACTATCTCGCTGCTGAAGACATGACATTTCTGCTCAAGTTTGTGTACAAGAGTCAACTGCTTCGTTCAACGGTACGTCCCATCACTACAAATTTGGGACCAACCCTGATCCCTTCAAGGCCGACGATCTCAACTTTGACAACTTTGAATGTGTGGACCTCACAGGGTGCGGTCTGCCCACTATACCCATCGTCTTCCACAAAAATGCAGCATCAATCATATACCTCAATCTGTCTCGAAATCCCATGGTGGAGATACCCCTCGACTTTATTCAATCTTGCACCACCTTGCGCGAACTCCGCCTGTCTAACATGGCGATGAAGAAAGTCCCACAAAGCGTTCGACACTCGACAAGCCTGCACCGCCTCGATCTGTCATGTAATCGCATAGTAGACCTGGACGACGCTGGGCTCGACTACATACCTCAATTGAGCATCCTCAAGTTGCAAAACAACCGCATGGAGCTACTTCCGTGGTATTTTCCTCGGCTGAGAATGCTTAAGACGCTGAACATTTCTAATAATAAATTCAGCCACCTCCCCTCCGTCATATGCGAGTTGCCCGCCCTCCGGGATCTCGATATATCATTCAATATGATCACGGAACTCCCAGAGGACATTGGCCGACTGACTGCACTCGAGCAGCTTGTTTTTGTAGGGAACCAGGTGTCCAGACTCCCAGAACAGTGTCGCCAGCTCACGAACCTCCAAGTCCTCGACTGCCGACGAAATAGTATCTGCGATCTTTCCATCGCATATACACTTCCGCGGCTGGAGAAACTGCTGGCTGACCACAACACGATACTCGCACTAGACCTCTCTCATGGATCATATAGCACGACCATTCTCGACGTATCATTTAACGACATCACGTTGCTCAAACTTGTCCCATCTGCACAAACACCTTTTTCTCTGACCACACTCGACGTATCCCACACGAAACTGTCTTCCCTCGACGAATTTGCATTGTCACATCTCTCTGCACTTCAACACCTCAAACTTGACCACAACGTATTCCGAACCCTCCCCGACTCCCTCGGGGAGCTTAGTCACCTCGTCACGCTCTCCTGCTCAGATAACAATCTCGACGCACTGCCGGACACCATTGGCTCCCTCCGACGGCTCGAAATTCTCGACGCACACAACAATAGTCTCAGGAATCTCCCCGTCTCTCTTTGGGAATGCTCCTCGCTCGTCTTGATCAACGTCACGTCCAACTTGATTGATACATGGCACGACCCGCCAGAAACGTCGCTCGTCACATCTTCCACCGCCTCCGTCTCCGGTATGTCCCTTGAAGTGCCGCAGACCCCGCCCGGCCCACGCCATCTGCAAATCGCACGAAAAGTATCGAGTGCGACGGTCCACACGCCATCCAGCCGTGCTTCTCCTCCGCTCACGTATTCCCTCGAAAAACTCTACGTGGGCGAGAACCGCCTTACGGACGAGTCACTGCCACCATTCATGATCCTAAAAGAACTCCGCGTCCTCAACCTTTCCTTTAACGACATCCAAGAACTCCCTTCTGCTTTCCTCCGCAACCTAACCAAACTCGAGGAATTGTACTTGAGTGGAAATCAGCTGACGAGTATACCGACCGAGGATCTGCCAAGGTTGACGAGGCTGAGCGTCTTGTTTTTAAATGGGAACAAGTTGCAGACATTGCCTAATGAACTGGGAAAGGTGCAAAGCTTGACGGTGATCGATGCGGGAAGCAACGTGTTGAGGTACAACATTAATAACTGGGAGTTTGATTGGAATTGGTGTGTTGTCCCTTGCAAGCTCAGGTGACCAACTGACCTCGCATTATAGGAATTTCAATCCAAACCTAAAGTACCTCAACTTGTCGGGGAACAAGAGGCTCGAGATCAAGCCAGACCATCCCGGTGGGAGACAGCTCTCAGGTCGGGACGACAGAAACCGCCGCCTCCTAGCCGAGTTTTCTCAGCTGACCTCGTTGCGCGTCCTCGGCCTCATGGACGTCACCACCACCTTTGTCCCCAATATTCCCGAGGAGACCGAAGACCGGCGCGTCCGAACCTCACTTTCCGAGGTCAACAAGATGTCATACGGAATCGCAGACAACCTCGGGAGCACCGGCTACCTCACCATGTTTGACCTCGTTCAGCCCGAGTTTCGGGGACACAAGGACGAGGCCGTGTTTGCCATGTTTGGCCGATCCGATGCGGGGCCGAGCGATAATCATCTGTCCAAGTATCTCCATGACAACTTTTTGCTCCAGCTTTGCGCGCACTTGAATCAGATCGATGAGTCCAAGAACGAGACGGTACTCGATGCCCTTCGTCGGACGTTTTTGAGGCTGAATAAGCAGCTGCACGATACGCTTTACGCTGGAAACCCGTCGCATCGGAAAATGTCCCAGGTGAGCGCGTCGACGGCAGGGACGGCTGCGCTCGAAAGCTCGTACCGCGCGGGGGCGTCTGGCATCGTGATCTACTTTGTCGGAAAGACCATGTATGTGGCCAACGCGGGCGACGCACTCGCGGTGATCTCGATGCAAGGCTCCGCCGAGCTGTTTTCGCGAAAACACGACCCGTTTGATCGGTGCGAAACGGAGCGTATACGCATGGCCGAGGGGTGGATCTCGCCCAAAGGTCTCATCCACGAGGAGATCGACACGTCGCGTTCCTTTGGTTACTTTTACCACTTTCCGGTGGTGAATGCGCGGCCGGACGTGGAGGGACGGCAGTTGACGGAGCAGGACGAGTTCGTGATTATCGGGAACCGAGGTCTGTGGGATTACATTTCTTACCAAACGGCGGTGGATATTGCGCGGTCAGAGATATCGGACCCGATGATTGCCGCACAAAAGCTGCGCGACTTTGCGATCAGCTATGGGTCGGACGGGAGCACGATGATCATGGTCATTTGTGTTGCGGATTTGTTCAGGGTAAAGAAACAGCCGACGGCGGATTCGTTGATGGATGTGGAGACGTATAGCACGCTGAAAAAACGAGGGGGGAAGAAGACGGATATACAGGACCGCACGATCGCGCGATTGGATGGTGAAGTGTCGCCTCCGGTGGGCCATCTCTGCCTCGTGTTCACCGACATTCGGAATTCGACACAGCTGTGGGAGGGCAACGCGGGTATGCCAACCGCGATGCGTTTGCACAACAACCTGATGCGTCGCCATTTGCGGATATGCGGTGGATACCTCGTCAAGACGGAAGGTGACGCATTCATGTGTTCGTTCCCGACTACGCTCGCTGCGTTGTGGTGGTCCTTGACGGTGCAGATCCAACTGATGCACGAGTCGTGGCCGTTGGAGATCCTCGAGTGTGAGGAGGGCAAGGAAGTGTGGGATGCACAAGGGAACCTGATCGCACGGGGGTTGTCAGTGCGTATGGGCATCCACTGCGGCGCGCCCGTCTGCGAGCCCGACCCGATCACGGATCGGATGGACTACTTCGGCCCGATGGTCATCCGCACGGCACGTATCAGCGGGAGTGCCGCAGGGGGCCAGATCATGTGTAGCGCTGACGTCGTACGGGAGATCAACGCGCGCATCACCGAGACGGGGCCTGATACGGAGTACTCTGATTACCAACCTCCCCAAGCAGTCGAGGCGATCCGGCGGATGAACATCAAAGTCATCCCCATCGGCGAGATCAAACTCAAAGGTCTCGAAATCCCCGAGATGGTGTCGCTGCTCTACCCCGGGCCCGTCGCGGGCCGTCACGATATGGATTTGACGGGCGGATCGGTAAGCGTGAGCGGGGAGATGGGCCCGGCGAAGGTGCAGTGGAGTATTGGGCAGGTGAGAGAGTTGGCGGTGGTCTGTCTCCGCTTTGAAGCGCTCGCGAGTGGGCGCGTATTTCGGCCGTACCCGAAACGCAAGGAGAGCGTGGCGAGTCAGTCGTCGCACGCAGCTCTTCCCGGGCCAGAGCTCTCGGACGAGGAGCGGTTGGAGCCGCGGTACATGTACGGCGATCCCGAGCAGCTCTTGCCACCGATGCATGACAAGATGGGGGAGATGGAGATCATGATGGTGTTGGATTCGTTGTTGACGAGGTTGGAGAATGCGGCATCGGCGATGACGATGGGGGCGGTGGTGGAGCGGATGGAGACGATGCAGATGAGAGGGGTGTTGGACGAACGGACGTTGAGTCTGATGTCGTGGATGCTTCGGTGACGGTTGGTATTGACGTATTTTATTCCTTTTTTTTCGTTTCGTCGTTGCTAAACCCCGTTTGTTGTGCTCTTTATTTTTTCTGTTGTTCCCGTGACGTCGATTGTATTTTGCTTTTTATTTATCCTTTGGGCTTGTGTTTGTCTTTCTGTCACGAGTAGTCTGTGTTTTCACGTTTGTCCTTTGTATCCCTGGAGCATGACACGCGAAACGATGATCATCATGATGACTTTGAATCTCGAGACGGAACCCGAGGCCAAGTTACATAACTCGTTTCACCCATCACCTGTCCCGATCAATATGCGTCATTTCCCGGGGGTTCCATCAGACGATCTGTAGCGCAACATCAATACCAACATCAATCGTTTCATCGAGTTCGAAATCCGCGTCCCTGCATCATGCGCTCGGCTGTGACCATGATCCAATTGCATTGCTTGCGAGAAAGTCCGTGCGTGTATCTATGTATATGCTATCAACCATTCCACCCAAACCATGAATACAGAAAAGAAAAAGAAAAGAGGGGGAAGACAAATCCGAGTTAATGTCATTGACTAGTCCTGGTGAGTTCGCCTCGTCCCTTGCATGCTATTTATGCATCTCGATAGGCGAGTCCGTCGTGTCCTTTGAACGACCAACGGCATGCAAGGCTTGTCGGAGACATTGCCGCGCTATAAGCTGCAGTCCATCAAACTGCCATCCAGATATCTGACCCAAAATCGATTTAGACCGGGCGGAGAAAAAGTGTGCGCGTTTACCAATGATATGATCTGGAGTCCCGACGTCGTTTGCGATGGACTGGATACGCGGGCGTGGTCGAATAACTGGATCGCACGTTCGTAGTCACCTTCTTTCATGTATCTGTTTCCAAGGAGGACGTACATGTATGCCTGTAATAAAATATCATTTTGAGCTTTTGCAGCATGGAGTGGTACAAGAACGTGCCTGGACGCAACTGCACGTTGCCTTGTCGGAATCCGTGGTGCTAATTAGGTCATGTACACGTAATATGGCATCAATGTATTCGCCCCCTAAACACGAGAGAACGGCCTGCACGGAAAAGGTTGTAAGAGTAACGTTTCGAGGGAAGGACGCACGTACCCAAATGACTAGCATGAATTCATTTTCGCTTGGGTCGCCGTCGCGAAAAACGAGTGCAAACGCCCGCATTGCAGCCTTGTAATCTCTCTGACCGACAAGCACAACGGATTTTGCGATATGTCCTATCGCCGACGGTTGAATATTGACAGACTTGGCACGCGTTAGTGAGCGAGAGTGTGGTGTGGAGACCAACAAGGTCACCTTTTGTGCGTCTTCGTACGCCCCAGTCCAATTTTGTGAGCGTGCCTGCATAAAAGCGCTGCAAGCAAGTGCATTATAGTCCATGATGGAGTCGGTCTCGGTTTCATCCGAAGCTAGCGTGCTCGCCGTTGTTGAGTTGTCTCGCATCCAAGATTCGAATACGTTGATGCCAACGGCACGTTCTCGAGGTTTGAAAACTAGTTCTGGGTCAGAGACAACCGATTTCTGTACCTGAGCAAGCTCGGTTTCATGTTTCTCCTTGAGTTCGTCAAAGGCAACTCTCATACGCTCAGCTTCGAGCTTGTGCTGATAGGCAGCTTCAGACCTTTCATCGAGTCGCTTTGTAAGCGCTAGCGTGTTTCCCCGTGCATCAGACAGCTGTTTGCGGAGTCCATGAATCTTTGATTTGAGACCCGTTATGTCTTGCTTAAGTTGAGCTGAAAGAGGAGTTGTTGGTGACAAATTTGGAAGCGCGGAGGAACGCACCCATATTCACTTCTTGATCACGGAGGGTAGCAGAAAGGGACTTTACTTTCTGCTCGAGTTTATCCCTTTCCTTTTTGGCTTCGTTGATGGCCGTGTCCCTCTCGGCGAGAAGGGCTTCTAGCCTGCGCACCTCGGCCAGGGGACTGCTCTGCTGGACGATCTGGTTTTGCAACCGTTCACCAGAATCCTGAAAGTAAGACCGTGGCAAGATGTTCCGGAGGTTTCGGAGGATGATCTTTTTGTCATCTCCACCACTTGCGAGGTGTCCGTCGCTGGAGAGTGCGACGGACCACACTCGCTGGGAATGCTCGATGGTGGGGCCAATCCGCCTATGGGTGGACGTGTCCCAGAACGAAACAAAACGAGACGAGGCCGATGCGATGAATTTCCCATTGCTCGCAAGTGCGATGGACACGGGTTGGTTCTGAGCACGCACGTCCCATTCCATCCAGGAAAGAAAAGCCCCAGAGACATGGAAACATTTTATTTTGCCAGCATGGGACGCAATGAAGAGTTGCTTGCCGTCGTGTGACCACACAAGGGATGTGTTGTACGGCGAACTGACTCTGTCTGGGATGTCGACGAGCAGTTGTCCGCTTGAGCTGTCATACAACCGGATCGAGTTCTGCTCCCAAGTAGCGGTGGCGATGCGGTCTCCGGTCGGGGAGAACTTGACCGCCGCAACGAAATCCAAATGTTCCAGTGGCCCAAGGAGCTGCCGACCAGACGCGGTGGACCAGACGGTAACTGTTCGATTAGCCCCAGTCGCGAACCGCATCGAGTCGGGCGACAAGTCGACACTGAACACCCGACTTTGCGCCAATCCGTCAATGGCGACCACTTTCTTGTGTGTCTCGACGTCCCAGACCTCCGCTAGTCCGACAGACCCTCCGCACGCAATGAATCGCCCGTCATTCGATACGACAATGTTGAGCAAATAACTTGTCACATTCATCGGCCCTCCCACCACTCGACCGTCCTGGACTTGCCAGTGCCCAATCGTCTTGCTTTGTCCACCGCCAACGATACTTTGTGCGTTCGGTGAAAATGCGATCGAGTATACCTCGCCATTCGCCTGGATTTCCGCCGGTTTCGCTTCATCGGTCGCGTTAGCTTTCTAGCTCCACCTTATGCACACAACTACTACACACCTTTCGTGGTCCACAACTTTTTCATCAAGGACATGGCGTCTGCTACAGCAGGTGCAAACAAGCTAAAAAGTACAACCGGCGCGTGTCTCTCAGGCTTCTATCTATAACCCGAGAACGAGGCCAAGTCGTAGTACGGGCGTCACTTCCTGTGTTTGGATAGCCGGCAACCTACAGTTTCGCCCAGGGTTCGAATAGCCATGCTGCTCGTATTGGTGCCTATCGAGGACAAGCTGTATATCGCTTTATGAGCATCGGCGTACTTTCTTCCGCACAATCATCACCGTGAGTCGGAGCAGATTGCCCTCCGCGCCGGAACTTTCGTCCTTAAATAACCGGCGCACATCGTGGCACAGTACCAGGACATTCAATTCTTCCTAATAATTAGGTGGCGGACGTGCCATCACACTCCCAGATCTACCAAGCGCTTGGCCCAACCATTCATGTACTGTTGTCGACATCATAAATTTTAATGGGTGAACTGTGTCCGCGACGAGCCCGCATTTGGTATGGGTGATCGAACCACACCTACACGGTGATGATAGCGCACTGGGATGAAAGTATCAAGATGAAGCTGTTCGCCGGGTCGACACAACCGTGATCCAGGCCTGGCCAAATGAACTACACCATGCAGGGAGAATACCTTGCCAGCTCCTATGCGCAACCTGTTCAAGGCGGTGGTCATAAACGTCATCGCACGCCCCCTCGCCAGTGATATTGGCAGATCAATCAAGCCACACTATCAGTAAAATTTATGCATAACGTGCTCGTCGACTCATAATCTAGCACTCGCTTTGCACTGCCCAGGACAATTGATGGGCTCTTGCCGGGCGGCATTTGACTACCGGTCAAGACTGACCGTCGGGGCCGGTGTCATGTTACCCATCCTGAGCGGTCTCAGTGGCCATGGATGTTCGTGGATTGGAAGAGCAGTGTGCACTGGCTTCATTATGTAAGGCTCGACCAGGGTTCACTTGTCATCCTGTATAACCGCCATGGAGTTTTCTGGATGCGCGAAATAAATCGGGGGCGGAACATTAGCATGTGGATATCATAGGCCAGGGATGGCATGGAGGGCTGCGGGTCTCACGCAAGTACAGTGGATGACCCAGCCAACCAGCCGCAAGATCGTTGGCATGTGGCACGGCAATAGTCGCACCATCCCCTAAACGGTACCACTAACGCTTCAGAATACCAAGCAAGAGATAGTAGAATTGCCATAGCCGTATTATCTTGGTCAGTCTTCCGATTACAATCCTGTTGCACGTAAAGATGGAGGACTCACCGGGTTCATCTCAGTTAAGGCGACCCCGTGGAGATACTAATCTCGGACAGTAAACAGATTGAAAACGGCCTCGTGATGGTGTCCAGGCATCGGCATTGCGTCGATTTCCCTCGCCGCCTCGGTAGGGATAGTCCGGCGCCCTCACACTCACACCCGAGCAGGAATATTAGGAAATGATGCGCTGAGACTCCCCAGCTGCCGCGCACCTAATAGATATGGCGGACCGCCACCATTAATCGTCGCATCCGACGGCGAGTATCACCTTCCTAAATATGAAGTTATACTAGACATCCATCGATTCGAAACAGAACGGGCATTTTACCTACCGTGTGGTGACAGAAGCCAACAGATATCACCTAGAAGAATGCTAGTACGAAACGGATAAGCAAACAGAAAAATTCTTCTCCTCACTACTATCAAATGCTTATTCTCCATCGTAATTTTCGTGCGCCACTGGGCGCCCATACTAGTGATTCCGCCAGGATGGCGCACAAGTGGCGATCTCTTGCATGCATGACAGGTTGTTCGCTGTGTTCCTTCCCCTGCCCGTTCCAGGCCGAGATCGCGAGATTTAATGGGCACTACTCCTCGGACTCTGTGGTTGTTGGAGTCCAAGTCGCCGTTTCTGTTCCCGACCACAGAGCGCCCACAACCGGTGCCATCCTCAGCGGGAACGTAACCATGCCACGAATGGATTTCCGTACGGCGTCAGACGTGACGCTGGGTCCAGATCTTTGCTAAGACGAGGAGACCGGGTACGCGGGGTCATTTGGCAGAAGGCTACCAACCTGGAATCACTGCTTATGAGCAGACACCATTACTAGCGAGAAACCCAAGTAGGAGCCTGGGCTCACAGTCATATTCCACCTCCAAATCCCGATCTAGACTCGCCATCGAACCCGCGGGCACACGTCAGAGAATTTAATCTGGGTGGAGATTGAACGAGGGGGGCCATTATAGTGACGTGAACTATCACCTCTCTACTACTCACAATTATCAATGGCAGTCACATCATTGGACAGGATTTAAGCGAACAATTCGGGAACGGTTTATACATCTGATCTTGGCGACAATGCAACTAAAATTCATGGAAGGACTTCGTAAGAGGGAGCTATTGGTGACGTAGATTGCCACCGCTACCTTTGGTAGATGACCTGACATGTCGTAGGTGTACGTTTTGAAACTGTGCAGGCTAGCCGCCCTAGGCAACTGGATAATTCAACAGCGTCTGGGCGGACCTATTAGTTACGGCGCGGCATTCTATTAAAATGCCACGAGGAGCAACTTGTAATCGTATCGATGGGCCGTATTCAGTAGATCTGGCAGCGGTCCTGACCGTGAGTGAGCGTGAGCATTAGCTGGCAACCCGCCGCCCGATTTACTGACCAGGCAGGCTATAGAATGCGAGGAATGTTCTCCGAGCCATCGCCCATTCATCCCCATAGAGGCATCCACACGCCCTTGATGGAGTTAAATCGTGCGCACTTGCCCAATCGTCGCACATGGTTCATCGATCCATGTACTTGTGTGCATATGGATGAGGTTTAGACCCATCTACAAATGTCATTTTCGCGACTTCGCCGTCAATAACCCCGCTGAGCTGCGCCGCATCTGAAAAAGGTCAACGCGAACCATGGTGATATTAGAGAGCCTGGGACACTAGACCATTTTGGGTTCCAGAGCGTCCAACTGAGATCAGAAAGACCATGGCCTGGCCAAGATCCCATGGGTTCGATGACGGTACCCAGTGACTAAGACAGGAGAAGACTTCTTGTCCTGGATTGGCATGGCGGCCCATCATGATAAATGATACACCCTCCCTGGTTTAGAAGTCGAGCAAAAAGACCCTTTGTGGCACACGACGCGGCCGTTACAAACAGTGCAACGAACGGAGGACGCGGCCATGAACCCCGTAGCTTGGTTGATCGCGATGCGTTGAAATCGCCGCTTCGAAACGGTTGAACACAGGCACTCAACAATGGTATTGTCATCATGATCAAGGCAGCGCCGACACTGTTACGGGTCCGCCACCATCACTCGGATAAGGCAAACTGTCTCCGACGATACACCGCGGATTTTGACATGGAACTTGGCAAGTCGAAACCTCAGGTTTACATCTTGCAAGCATCCGACCTATAGACGCCACCATCTTCACAAACGCATGGTGCTTGCAAAGTTCAATATCATTTTGACATTGTGAGAGACTCGCCTTAGTGCCAAGATGTCCGACCAAGATCGATCCAGCACCGCGTTCATTTTGTGGTTCTCAATTCAATTCTTGTCCAAACCAAGGTGAAACTCAAATGCAATTGGATAGGAAGTCGGGAAACTTCGGGTGTCTTGGGAATGGGGTACGTGAATCCCGTCATCGTCTGCTGAAACTGCGTCACGTTCAAGCCTAGTTAGTTAGTATCGCCGCTTACTGCCCAAAAGCCAAATGGCTCATAGTCTGGATCTGCACTTTCTCATTTTATCGAGTAGCATCACGTATCAAGATGAGATCAAAGGCAACGCAGGATCACTTGACAGATCTCCTACGTTACTGTTTTTGATGGGTGAACCTGAAAGCTGGGGTTACTTGGATCGACTTGGATTCTGTAACCTGTCGCTGTTCAAGCTTCGAAAGATCAACAATCTCGATTGAACGTGTTGAAAAGGTACAGCAATCTTGGATTCCACTCCGTCACTGATAAGCTACAACGTCACCTCTTAGAGCTTGAGCCTGCCCGGAACGATCTCGACCCAGTACCTGTAAACGAAATCGGATCAGTCGAACCTCCCACGCCGCACGGGCTCACCCATCAGGGTCCAAGATGAACGCAATGTGCTTCATCTTGCCATCTGTCAGGCGCTTCTTGAAAGGCACACCGAGCTCTTCAAACCGTGCACACGCAGCCTGGATGTCGTCGACCGTGATGGCAATGTGTCCGAAGCCTCTGCCTGGGTCTGTGTTGCCACTCGCGTAGCCTTGGAATTTGGCATCGGATTCGGTCCCGTGGTTATGAGTGAGCTCAAGGACGCCTGATATCATGGTCACGTATAAGCATTGTTGATACTTAGGCATATATGCACCATTTCACGAAAAAAAAAAGTGCTGGCATACCTTCACGGTTGAATTTGGCAGTAGCCTTTTCCTCAGTAGAGAGCTTGCTAATTCCATCATGATCATACCCAAGGAAGTACAGGGTGAAATCACCCATGTTCTGCTCTGAGGAAATGAAATAGACTCGATTGTCTGACAACCGGTTTCAGCCGTATGAATGCGCACTCACCGGCAAGGAGGTCCATGCCGAGAATCTACAACTCAGAGTCAGACATCGAAATTAAGGGGCTTCGAGGAAGTGACAGGATGCTCACGTTCAGGTAGAAATTCAAGGACGCCTTCGGGTCTTTGATACGGATCATGGTGTGATTAAACTGGAGAATGCAATACCCCTGTGAACTCCAGGCTTGCAACCATCGGAGCTTTTCGATCCCACCTTGAAGCTCGCGGTCTCATTTGTGCGCGGCATGCTGGTTGATATTGTAGTATGAAAACTAGAGAGAGAGAAAAGTGCAGGACTTCTGCTTTTGAGAGCACTTGGGAGGAGCACCTCAAGTTCTCATCCGTCAACGCGTCAGCAGGTACAAACACTGTCTATTTATGGATGTCGCTGGGATCTGTCCACGTTCCCATATTATTGAGTCCATTGTGACATCAATCTCATGCCCAGAAAACCCATTCAGCGGAATCCATACAAAGAAGAGGTACCTTACGAATCCAGCGTGCCATCAATATTACCCATGCCAAGTAACTAGCGTAGCAGATTTTACTGCGAGATGTGACGGGGCGGTAAAGGACGGTGGGTAACCAATTCGTGGTTTCCACGAGTGTTGATAAAGGAATACTGTTTCATGATTTCAGTCCCACCACATTCGAACAAATAGCGAGGCGTACCTCGATCAAATCAGGACGCACACCCCTCACGAGGTTCACATAAACAAGGTTCGGCTCGGAAAAGAATGGTCTCAGACCTGCTGCTTCGAGTTTCTCCCACCATTCGAGGAGCTTGGAGAAGGATTCCATTTCACCCCAGAAAAAAATGTGCACTTCGAGCTGAAGTTGGCCAAAAGGTAATGGTTCACCATGGAAGCTGTCGATGAAAACCTCAAGCGAGTCAAATTCACTACCCTCGATATCGACCTTGAGTATATCGATAAAGTCGTGACCGTTCTGTTCCATTAATGTACGGAGGGTGTACGTCTTGGGGTCGTCGGCCTCGCCAAATGCATCTTTGGGACCAAGAGCAAAAGGGAAGAAATGGGAACGGCGCTTCAAATCCGCGTCAAGTTCAATCTCTGGTCCAAACTGACAGGGATGAATCGTTAGGCCTGGTAGCATGGCATGCCAACCATCATACATACAGAGTTGACGCTGAAATCATAGCCATAAACTTCGCAGCCTAGTGCCGCTTTCATGATATCAGCTTCGAATGAGGATTCTTCATTTACACCTGACAATCGCATTCATGGGTTTATCCACGACCAGGGAAACAGGGTCCGCACCGAAGGAGTACATGACACACTTCCTCTTGGGAACGATATGCTCCAGGCCACATACCCATTTACCGCCATCTCCCAAAACACCGATGCGCTGCACGCGATGAGGACACTTGTAGGATGGCAAGAAAAAGTCCCCTAGTTGACAAATGTGAACACGTCACAGCAACTATAGACGCATGTCTCACAGACTGTGTAATGTTCGCGATGAGATGGGAAACTGGTAAAGGATGATTGATACCTATCGAATTTCGGAGAGGATTATGCAAAACTCACGGGTCAACCTTGTCAGGCGTAGGGCCCCATTTTTTGATGAGTTCTTGCCGCATGACGAGCATCTCTTGGTAGTACATTTCTTCCATAGCCAGCGACTCGGCCAAGGCGTTTCCTCTGTGGAAGCACACCGAGTTGAATAGCGGGTCATGCGGGTTCGAATTCGCGAAAAGGAGGACAGAGACGAATATGAGGATCAAGAGAGCTATCGTGAACCTCGGGTGGCGGCTGTAGAGTGCCATGTCGAAAAGAGCGTGGGGAAGGCTGTTGATACAGAATTCCTTCTGAGAAGGCATGGCTGACCTATAATATATTCAGCGCATACTACCTATTGTAACCTGCTCTCATGTTTCAAGATGTCACGGTGGCAATTGGCGGTCGCCAAGAACATTGGCAAACCCACTGCGGCAGCTTCTCGGATGCGCATGGCACTACAAAGAGCTCCTGTCCTGGTCAATTATTGTTGAGATCGTGGAACGTCCGTTATTGCTACGAACATCATGCGTCACTCGTCATGATATCGATGACGCTGCCAGTGATGTGGTTATTTTTGGTGTGGTTGCGTGGTGCATCGCACAACGAGCATACAAATGCCGTCGGGTGAGTTGCATGAGTTTGGCCTCTGAACTAAGTTGGTACATGAAAGTCTTATCTGGGAGAGACTCATCTTGGCGCAGTGTAGTTGGAGATTTGTCGTGCCGAGTGGAACTACTTTTACACTCCGACAAGTGCCCTCGGATTGGTTCGGCCGGTTTAGTCCAGTTTGTACGTTCTATCCAGAGTTTGTAGAATTACTTTCTGCGACTCGGATGACGCTCGAAGACGACCATACGCACTGGCGAGCTCAACGATGAAGAACAGCACAATAGGCTAATTCCAGCAACTACGACAGGTTCGTTGACCCACCACTCTCAGCCATCCTCCATCCCAGAGCGCATGCACTCAGTCAAGCATCTCTGCCGACCCTTTGTCATTGCACTTACGTCCTGATGGCCCTCCCATTGGTATGAGTAGATGCTTTGTTGCCGAACGGTCAAACAATTTTCTATCGACCCTTTGAATGTCACCAGGCGCCGCAAGCGTCCTGCAGGCTACTTAGCCTTATCCTGAGGCAGACCCGAGCATTCCAAATTCTCTCCGCCGACATCTACTGCATTTACAGCGCTGGCAAGGTTTGACCACATCCTCACTGGAAACTGTTTCTTGGAACGCTCTTTTCATTTTGTCTGTTGCACTGAAAGTAATCACAGTGGTGCACGGCTAGCCGTGTCTTCCAGCTCCGATTTGCTAATCGTTTCTAAGGGGCTCATCGGCGAACACAGTCCAACGAGCAACTTGAAGTTCCGAGTACCCAACAGTATTTGATTACAATAGATTTGGTAACCAACTCACAACTTAGGCACACCGATAGATCTAGTCCCTGGTGTGCACCTTGCCAATGGCATCCACTTCTTACTAGGGACCATGCAACCCGAGCGGCATCAATATGCCTCTGGCCCTGTCCTTGTCTCACCCCATCAAGCCCACTAACCTTATCTTCGACACCTTTTCGCTCTCTTAAGTACATCTAAGATTTCCCTACCATCACATCTCTCTCTGCTCCCTTTCTCTTGCCGTTCTCACTCAGCTCACACTCGTCCCTCCAGTATCCCTGACTTTTATCGCAACCGCCCGTGCTTCCATGGCAGCAAGCGAGGACGTCAGGTTTCGCGAGTAAGTTTTGTCTCTCCATACCCAAGCAACGCGGTAACTTTCTCTACCATGATAGTCCCAAGTTCTGACGTACACGCGGGAGGAGCATCCGAAGGCTGGTGAGCCTGTTAGACCCAGTCATGTGCCTCGCCGACGAAGCGGATCATCCTGCTGACACGCGGACGGATGAGTGTGTACTTGTGCCAACACCCAACCACGTACATAGACCCGGTGCTCAGGTAGGCGAGAAAACTCCAATGCTACGAGCAATTGAAGATCTAGGTCCCAGAGCTATTTGCATGGGTCGCTAGCCATGATGCGAGTCAGCTGGCGAGATCGCTCGAGAGGTAATCTCCTCTCGGCTGACCTCAGGAAATACTGGCTACAATCTGTAAGCATGCTGTACCGCGCTTACCTGATCCCGGTTATCAGCTTATATACCGCCTCCGGTACTGAGTGGTAATCACTCAGTATCATGTCCTTTTGGTGTAACGGTTAGCAGCAAGCGGTGACCGGATGACCATGGGAGCGGATGCTGCTTGTAGCGATAATGCCAGCCAGCTTAGGAAAGCCATTGTCCCGTGGATAATGGAAGGCAGCAGTACAGATCCCCCTATTCATACCAGAGATGAAAGTGGGCGCGGCTTCTGCCCTATCGTCACTAGTAGACTAATCTTCCCGGTCGAATATGACTGGGAAATCTTGAGTAAACTGACACACCTCTCCTCCCGCCTCCAGATTGACACCCGCATTCCAGACGCCGCACGCTAATACGGGAGTATCACCCCAATTTTGTAGTCACGGCCGACTCCTGGCCATAGTTCCTTTATCTGGACGGTTATTATGACATCCGAACCATCAAAGGGGCCGTTCATAAAGTAGTCCACTGGTCAAGGTATGCTGTGCCACGATTGCCCCTCAATAACCCTGAGTTACGTGGGCGTGCCTTTAGGCGTTTCAGTACATACTCACATCACCCAGCTCTGCCGATGAGCCATACGACGAGACAGTCCCTAGCAGCCATAAGCGCCACCGTGTAGAGAAATGGCGGGGACGAGGGGTGATGGGGTGCGAAGGAGGAAAATTTTGAATGAATGGTGCACCGGTGAAGGGCAGGATGGAAGTCGGCTTAACTCCAAGATGCTATAGAGGGGTATCTGTAAGCCCACTGGCATACTCGTCACGTGCACCGTACTATATCTACCTCGCGTCTCGTAGATAGCAGTCAGTCGCATCTTGTACCCGTACGTCTTAGTCGTCCCAACGCAGCGTGGTCCTGTTCTGTTGTGCCCGCTCGTCTCAGTATTTTCCCGCCGCGGTCACGGTGGGCTTCCAGTATCACGCCTACTCAAATATTAACGTGAATAAACATACCCGCTTTCTGAAGGCCTCCACTCTTGCATCCTCCCATGAGTGTTTCCCATTTCGGAGAGACGATATTACACATACTTATATGTCACACAAGATCCATACAAAAGAGAGGTTCCTTATAAAATCAGTGTGTCATCAATATCCTATACAGTTGTAGTAGATTTTACTGCGAGATACGACGGGGAGGTAAAGGATGGTTAGTAACTAATTCGTGGCTTCCACGAATGTTAATAAAGGAGTACTGTTTCGCAATTTTAGCCCAGTCTCACTATCACTGAGCAAATAGTAAGGCATACCTCGATCAAATCAGGACGCATGCCCCTAATAAGGTTCATATAAACGAGATTTGGCTCGGAGAAGAACGGTCTCAGACCCGCTGCTTCGAGTTTTTCCCACCACTTGAGGAACTTGGGGAAGTATTCCATTTCACTACCGAAAAAAATATGGATTTCGAGCTGGAGTTGGCCAAAGGGTAACGGTTGGCCGTGGAAGCTGTCGATGAAAACCTCGAGCGAACCGAATTCATTGCCCTCGACATCGATTTTGAGCACATCGATAAAGTCGTGGCCGTTTTGTTCCATCAATGTGCGAAGGGTGTACATCTTGGGGTCATCAGTCTCGCCAAACCCATCTTTAAGGCCCAAAGCGAAAGGGAAGAAGTGAGAACGGCGCTTTAAATCCGACTCGAGCTCAATCTCTGGCCCAAACTAACAGGGACGAACCATTAGCTTGGTGCAATCACATGCCAATTCCCACACATACGGAATTGACGCTGAAATCATAGCCGTAGACTTCGCAGCCTGGCACTGCTTTCATGATATCAGCTTCAAAAGAAGACTCTTCACTTATACCTGACGACAGCAATCACTTGTTCGCCTATATCTAGATAAATGGAAGTCCGTACCAAAGGAATACATGACACACTTCTTTTTGGGAACAATACGTTCCAAGCCACATACCCATTTACCGCCGTCCCCCATAATCCCGACGCGCTGTAGATGATGGGGACATTTGAAAGATGGCAAGAAAAAGTCCCCTAGATGACTCATATAAGCATGTAATGCCAACTGTAAACGTACACCTCACAGACTGTATAAAAGTCGCCGAGATCGGACGGAAAACTGTTAAAGGTTGGTTGGTACCCGCCGAACTTCGGAAAGGTTCATACGATACAACGCACGAGTCAACCTGATCTGCTGTAGGGCCCCACTTTTTGATAAGGTCTTGCCGCATAAGGAGCATCTTTTGGTAGTATATTTCCTCAGTGGCCAGTGCCACGGCTAGGCCGCCTCCTCGTTGGCAGCCAGTCGGATTGTGCAACAGGTTATGCCGAACCGAATTTACGAAAAGTAGAACACAGACGAATATCAAGATCAAGAGGGTTATCATGAGTCTCGGGTGACGCCCGTTGAGAGCCATGTTGAAGAGAAAGAGTGTGGTGAGGGATGTTGCGAGCGGCGGTGTGATATCAATCCTTAGAAGGAATTCTGAGAAGGCACGGCTGACTTGGAATATATTCGGCGCGTACTTCCTGTAATTTGCTCTCAATTGAGCCAGTGCGTGGTAATTAGCGGCCAAGAACATTGGCGGAGACACTGCGGCACTTTCCCCGATGCGTATGGAACTACAAAAAGTCACTGTCTTGGTCAATTGTCGTGATCGTGAAATGTCTGAAATTCAAGTTACGGACTAACTGGCCTATCATGATGACGATAGTTTCAATTCAAGTCGGCGTTGTTCAATGTTTCTGGACCCGCGCAGGCAAATCGGCGCGCGTTGCTATGTATTGTATGCCGCGCGTTTCAACTTCCGTGTTTCGTGAAAGTGGCCGTCAATTGGAAGCCCAATAGGCTACCTATGGTCGACGAAACGCCTCTCGGCATCGGCCCGAACAAAACAATGGTAAAACAATGTTCAAAGTTCTCGCGATCCGTCCACGCTGTCTATGACACTGTGAGGCCGAAAGATTGTGCGTATACTCTGGAAATTGACGTGTACACACCTAGTGTCGAATACCACGTTATCGCTATGCTGACAATAAATTTCACTGCCCTTCACCGAACAGACATACTTCGCACCCGTCAGTCTCCAATCCGATTGATCTTCTCGTCGTTCCAGTTGTGCTCGGGGATGCCATTGTGCACCTCGATCTGTGGCCAAGGACGAAGGTAACCCTCATATTCATCCGGCTGGAGTTGAGCTCATTTCGGGCCGAGATTACCTGCTTCGATGCTCTTGACGCCTTCTTCTTCTTGTGCCGTTCGAGGTACTCCCGACAGCCCAGGTTTTGCCTGAAATTTTACTGCTGATGTTGAAGACACGGGGAAACGGCGGCATGGCCATGTGCTTGGATTCTGCACAAGCAACTCGTTGACGGCTGTCTCGTTGATCCATTGGTATTGAAGGCGGGATTCCTCGGGCGAACCACTATCGCAAGGCGTTGGAACCTCAGCTCATGTCGGGCAGTTCGGACCGAGACACTAACATGCTCACCTTGCTAGCCCCTTGCAGCTGCACTTGAGCCACTGAAGGTACATCTGGCTTTAGCACATTCTGGGTCTATAGCACATAGTTTGTCACGGCCAGGCGCCGCCATCGCAGTACTGTGATTTTTGAAGCTCAGTCTCGCTCCGCTAGGAGTGAGTACGATGGATTTGGCTTGCCTTCACTACCACACGACCTAGCCCTTAGTAAAGGTATCAGTACTCAGTGGTGGGCCACAGCCGTTTGGCTCAGCGCTGGGAATCCAGGGAGACATCTCCGGAACTATGCGTTTCTTTACCTACTTCAGTGCAAGCGACGAAGGGCCACTGATCGTGATCACCTGGTCTTTCCGCATTCAGGACCCGTTTGCGGCAAAACGATGTGATGACGATCTAATCATGATCAGGGAGCTCTGGTCCCAGTTCGTCAGACTGACATCCTTTGCTAGTGCATCCCAGTATGGTTCCGGACGCAGTGGAAATCGAAGAGGAAGTCACAGGGTCGCTGAGGAATTTTCTAGGAAAAGTCCTATGGTCCATAATCGATTTATATGCTAATAACTACGGTAAGTTATGTATGTGATTCCGTGGTGTATGTACTAATGAGCTACAAGAGTCGAGGTCGTCCTGGTGTCCTATGTTATTCATCGCGCTCCCAAGGTCGTCATGCGTGATAGTAGTTCTCGTCCTGAGTCGTGAACTCATAAGAGCGTGTTACCCCAGGTAAACATTACCTCCGAAGACATCCAAATACTTCAATGCAGCTGCCACCACTCTCTCCGCCCATCCCGTGGTAACGAAGTTCTGACACCCTAGTCCACCCATCCTGGCTATCCCATTGAGTTGTCCAAATTTGGCACGATTCACAGAATCCCACACCTCACGAGCTAGTACGAGATATTGGGGAACGAATCTGGATGTATGTCGGGTGATACAGCAGCTTTAGGTTGGTGGTGCCTGGAGGATTCAGTAGGGATGATTGGGAGCATTTGCATCCCATATTTGATCACCTCAGTGAACGAGCTTGCGATCCATTAGCGCGGAAGGGTATATGTGTCATTTTTGCAACGGTCTATGTGACATGTTGACTAAGCAACATGACAGTCGAATTTATAGTTTACCGCCTGGAGATATTTAAGAACGGTGCTTCCAGAGAACGGCAAAGTAGTGATCGAAATCTATCGGGCGCTATTGATAACAAAAAGCCACGCATATGTTCCGGTGTCCATTCAAGCTAGGCCAACTACAATTATCGAGAGCTCAGTCGCTGCTATACTCCCATGCCAGGTAACCTATTCAGCACAAATCGACATAAAAGAAGGTACTGTACGAAACCAGTATGATCAATGTCCAGGCAAGTATTATACAAGTGTATGCCTAAGTGTAGTAGATTTTACTGCGAGATGCGACGGGGAGGTAAGGGACGGTTAGTGACTAATTCGTGGCTTCCACGAATGTTGATAAAGGAGTACTGTTTCGCGATTTCAGCCGTTCCCACCCTATCATGCAAGCAAGGCTTACCTCGATCAAGTCAGGACGCACGCCCCTTACGAGGTTCACATAGACGAGGTTTGGCTCGGAAAAGAATGGCCTCAGGCCCGCTGCTTCGAGTTTTTCCCACCACTTGAGGAACTTGGGAAAGTACTGCATTTCGCTGTCGCCAAAGATGTGAACTTCAAGCTGAAGCTGGCCAAAGGGTAATGGTTCGCCATTGAAACTGTCGATGAAAACCTCGAACGAATCGAATTCGTTGCCTTCAATGTCGATCTTGAGAACGTCGATAAAGTCATGGCCGTTTCGTTCCATCAATGTTCGGAGGGTGTACATCTTGGGGTCGTCGATCACGCTGAATGCATCTCTAGGACCCAGGGCAAAAGGGAAGAAATGGGAACGGTGCTTTAGATCTGAATCGAGCTCGATCTCTGGTCCAAACTGACAGGGACGAACAATTAGGCCTGAAAAAAATCACATGCCAGCCACTATACATACCGAGTTGACGCTGAAATCATAGCCATAGACTTCGCAGCCTGGTGCTGCTTTTAAGATGTCAGCTTCAAAAGAGGATTCTCCGTTTATACCTGATAATGGCATTCATCGCATCGTCCATGTCCAGAGAAACAATGCACGCACCAAAGGAGTACATGACACACTTCTTTTTGGGAACAATACGTTCCAGACCACACACCCATTTACCACCATCGCCCATGACCCCGACGCGTTCGACGCGATGCGGACATTTGTAGGATGGCAGGAAAAAGTCCCCTGGTAAATATGAGCGTGCGACACCAACTATAAATGTGCACCTCACAGACTGTGTAGAATTCACCATGAGAGGGAAAGCTAGCAAGCTAATTGGCACCAATCGAGTGTCGGAGAAGGTTGTACAAGACTCACGGATCAACTTTGTCAGGTGTCGGACCCCATTTCTTGATGAGGTCTTGCCTCAGTCCAAGCATCTTTTGGTAATGCATTTCTTCAGTGGCCAGTGACTCGGCCAGGGCGCTTCCTCGGTGAAAGCCCATCGAGCTGAGCAGCGGGTCATGTGGATCCGAATTTGCGAAAAGTAAGATAGAGACGAATATTAAGATTAAGAGAGCTATCGTGAATCTTGGGTGGCGGCTGTAGAGAGCCATGGTGGTGAAAAAGAGCGTGGGGAGGGCTGTTGAGAGCGGTGGTGTGATAATTCTCAGAGGGTAGGGCTGACCTGTAATATACTCGGCGCATATTGTAGCGGGTTCTCAGCTTCAAACTGAGTGGTAATTGGCAGCTGCCAGATCATTCGGCGACGTGGCGGCTCCACTGCGGCCGCTTCTCGGACGCATGAGCAATGCGTCAAATATTTAGACACAAACTAGTCCGCTACAGCTTTCACCTTGACCACTTCACTCCACCTCAAAAGGACTCTCGTTGTATGCAATTCATGCACCAACTACAGTCTGAACATCGAGAGGTAAGCCATTCGAATGCTATTCTTAACTTGTCGACAACAGAATATTAATCGAAGGCATAAAGTATGTACTGATCCGCTCCACCGAGCTCCACCTGGGCAACGGAATACTTTGCGACCCTGATCAGCCGCAAGTCAGCCCACGGAAATGTTTCCCAATTCATCTCCCGGAACTGGGAACCCGTTGAAAACGATCCAAACAGGTTTCTTGTCGAATGGTCCACTGGGTCAAGCGCTTCCATTCAGGGACCCAAGGCAAACAAGCTTGATAGCGGCGGTTGCCATACGGTCACAATTAATCGGCGACGCCGCCTCACGAATTGAATCTCCGCACCAAAACGCGTTTACTGGTGAGCTGGATAGCACGTGACCGCATATACTCTTGGCTTCGACATCGATGTCCTCGTTCAGCTCACCCTCACCGCTGTCCGTCCCCCTCTCATTCCGGCGAAAGAGCTCATCGGCGTCGAGTGTCTCGATTGACAGCTACATCTATGCACTGGGTAGTAGCGTCCCATCTTCGTCTCCTCTTCTATCATCCTCTCCCTTGTTAACCCCTTCGCACCGACCGTACGCATGCGCAAAATGGCAAGTTGGCGATTACTTTGATGATTTAGATGGGGGCATTCATCCCCAGCAAAGCAACTCGGTCGACGTTTTTCGTTCTTGGTCGTGTCATGCAAGACCGCAGCACCCGATAACATATACGCAGCGTCCCCTCTCCTCGATGACAAAATTCGCGACACACCCACCCTGGGGCGATACACCACTACCACACGGCTCACCACCTTTCCCCATTTCCCAAGCAACGTATATTTATCCGCAGGGGGATAGTGCAATCGCAGACGACTGCGAGGAACACGACCTTGAAAGCATGGATATCCACATACGCGAAACGTACTTTGCAACATCTGCCGAGCGTGGTCGATGGTTGAGCAGCCCGGTTGCGCCGCGTACGCGGTCACATCCCACCCCATTGCGTGGGCATTCATCGCCTATCAAGACACCGGTAGACACATTCCCTCTTGGGGAACGATCACGCAGGCGCACAAAAAGCTGCACTATTGATAATCAATTTTCTGCCCCATTATTGCAAGACCACGATGAGGACATGCGCTATTCATCTTCACTTCCACCCTCCTCTCCCCTAACATCGCCGTTGTCAAATATTTCCTTTCTGGGCGATGAGGGTGATTCTGCTGGCGATCTTTGCTTGAATGTATGAACCCCTTCTCTCAACTTCGCGCCTTTTGTACTTAACATGTCCTCGTATAGTCAGATGATGGTCGATCCTTGCACAGGACCCCCGAGTTGAGCGTTTCATCGACTGCTTGCACGTCCCCTACCGAGTCCGCACGCCCACCGACTCCACATGAAGTACTTCCAATTGTCTTAGCCGGCCCTGTCTCTACCATTTCCCGCCCGAGTCATTCGCCTAATCCTATCGGCACCCACGTACATGCAATTGGCACTCCCAATTTTGAGCCAGACGGCATACTCTCGCCTTTGTCTCAGTTTGAGCTGGACCTCCCGGAGGCAGAACTCTTGAAGCTGCCTTTATCAGACATGGAGAATAAACTTTACCCTGGGCAGCGTACAGCCAATCCAGGCGTATCTGTGGATGCCGCTCGGAGTCACGGTGGACCTTCGTCTCTCCAGTTACTGCAGATGAACTCAGATCATGAGCCTCTTGATGCATCACCGGATGCTAGTGGGGCCAATTCCAGCAGAGATGTGAAGATGGAGGAGAGTGTTGCCAGTAACCCAGGAACAAAGAAGAGGAAGAAGAGCGCTGCCGTTCGGTCCGGGAGCCCGTGCACTGACCTAAAGAAAAGAAGATGCGTGGAAAACCATATTTCAAATCATTCTGAGCCTCCAAACAAAAAGTCGCGAATCTCACGACGCGGAGGCGACTCGAAAAGTTGCAGAGGGAATTCTCGTACGAGGCGCGGTGGGATACCCAGAGTCGAACGACTCTGGGGATCACCTTCGCGTCCGGTTGTCGAGGACTGTGAATCAGAGTCTACCTGTGCACTCGATAGGAAGACTATAAAGTCTACTGTCGAGCTCCAGCAATCGCCACCAGCCCCTGTGGACGCAGAATTTCGTGCGTCATTGACGGGCATGCTCATTGAAGCGTTTGCCACATCGCGCGCAACGTCTATGGATCCGTCGGCACTATATCTTGTTCTCTTGCAAGCACATCCTTATCTCGGAGCCGAGCGACCAAAGCAGGACCTGTTGATGGACATCGCCGCTGTACTGGAAGCGGGACGGGTTCGATGTGGAATGTTTGAAAAGGTGGACAGCAGTGGCGAACGGTCGCGACACAAAGCACTGGAAAGCCGGTGGTTTTACATTCCCGAACGAGACGAAGATAAGGAGCGGGCGTCGTTGATAAGCGCCATTATGCCGCGGCAGAAAAGGAACGAAACGAAGAAGTACAAGCAATATTATTACCGACCGCTGGAGAAAATGTCGAGATGGGATTCAGAAGATGCAGCATAGTACTTGGTTATTGTTATTTGGACTAGCCGGTAGTGTAGTGTACGATGGCTAAATGACTTTTGTTTCGAGGCAACTTTGAGTGGTTTTGTGGTCGCCTTGTGGTTCCTCTTACCCTCCTATAAAGACAAGCCACAGCATTTTCCACACTTAATTTTTCTCCTCCCACCATGCACGAACAAGACTCAATGAACACGGACGATACAGTCGAAGAGCAGACTCAACAAGCCACTCAGTCAACGCAGTCTCAAACAACCAAAGAACTCAACTCGCACCTCTGGGGCTTCCTTCAACCTTGCAGCACCATCTTGAAACGCATCGACCTCTGGAGGATCCAACCCACTGTTAGCATTGGCAGAGGCACCGACCAGGAAATCATACTACCGGGGGCCAAAGTTAGTGCGTATCCTTTTTGTTTACCCGTTACGCGTTCCATTGACGCGTTTCCTGTAGGCAATCGCCACTGTCGCATGGTATGGGACGGTAGGGAGGATGACAAGTCTGCCGTCATTGTAGCAGACTACTCTTCCAACGGTACCTTTGTGCGTCCCGACGTGTTCTCTTGACCCGCGACGCATGCCCACTTACAGGTCCCTTTTCCGTGTGCAGATCAACGGTATCAAGATTGGCAAGGACAAGACTGCCATCCTCAAGGAGGGAAATGAAATTGCTTTTGGGACCGCCACTCCCCAACCCGGAAGTGTCGAGGACTACCGTGCGTTGTCTTGTTCGCTTGCCTTGTGGGACGCTTGGTTAATCTCTCATTTTTGTCAAGGCTTTATCTATAGGCACACCGCTAACGGTCCGTCTCAGAAAGGTGTACACGCATTCTATGATATCAGCCATGAACTTGGCAAAGGCTCGTTTGCCACTGTTATGAAAGCCATCTCGCGTGCCACTGGCCAGTGGTTCGCCATCAAGATGATCCAAGAGAACAAAGTTCGACGCGTCACGGCCAACGACGCCAAGTCGGATGTCGACAAGGCCGCAGAGAACGCGTTCATGCGCGAAATCGCCATCCTCGAAGAGTTGGACCATCCAAACATTTGCAAGCTCAAGGAGGTGTTTAGAGACCATGGCAACATTGGTGCATTGTTTTTCTTCTTGTTTGGGACTTGTCTTACTAGTGCGTTCTCAGATCTTGTCCTCGAGTTTGTCGACGGAGGTGATCTCCTGGATTTCATCATCAAGACGAACGGTCTCGGTAGGCTCTCTTTTCGTTTCCTGAGTGTGTTGTCTGAGCTGTGGCGGGCAGACGAAGCGATGGCCATTCACATCACGAAACAACTTTGCGACGCGCTTGCTGTGCGTTCCTGTTGATCTTCTCGCTGTCTCGTCTGACTTTTTCCTGTACAGTACATCCACGCCAAGGGCATCGCCCACCGTGACTTGAAACCAGAGGTATAGTTGTATCACAGCTTGTCTTGGCTATTCACTCATGTGCCCATTCGTAGAATGTCTTGTTGACGTCGGACGACCCTCCCATCGTGAAAGTCGCAGACTTTGGCCTCGCAAAGGTGGTCGACAGTTACACTTTTCTAAAGGTCCGTCGCGTAGTTTGCTTTCTGTTGAATCAGCGTGACGCCATCGAATAGACGATGTGTGGCACCCCGGGTTATCTCGCACCTGAAGTCGTCATGCAAACGGATAAACAGCCAGGTTACAGCCACTTGGTGGACAGCTGGAGTCTTGGTGTCATTGTGTTTTCTATGTAGGTGACCGCGTTTTCTCTTTGTACTCCACGTCACCAAAAGTCCTGGCTTAACAGGCTAACAAGTACGACCCCTTTCATCGAGGACGAGACTCAACGTGATATGAAGGTTCGGATTGCAAAACGCACCATTGATTGGAGCGCGCTTGACAATCTTCACATTAGTGATCTTGGTGAGTGGGTGCGCCTGTCTGCCGGCGATCAGGTAGGTCTGATTACCCCCAACGTAGCAAAAGATTTCATTCGGCAACTCCTGGAATTTGACCCTCAATGCCGTCTATCTCTCTCTGCAGCTCGTTACCATCCCTGGCTCAGCCAAAATGGGCTCACTTTCGGCAGTACCAACAACCTGGAAGCTCGCGAGGGGCTTTCTTCTGACGTGTCCTTTGCTGACTCGTCCCTGACCTCTTTACCCGATGATGAAGACGCATCCATGCGCGACCTTGGCAACAGCGAGCCCTCCATGAGCGCTGGCCTCGAGCTCCTCCACCTCAATCAACAGCCCAAATCCCCCCAGCAAAACGGCGGACGTGGGCCCCTCCAACGACGTAGCCAAGTCCTCGCGCACGCTGCGGAGAACAATGTCGGAATACCAGAACCATCCTGGCAGATGCTCGACGCGGCAGGTGCGGCCCCCGCGCGTGCTGGCAAGCGTAAGCTAAACGAGCATCTCGACCCGCAGGCCCTCAATGCTATAACGGAGGGGGACCCTACGCAGCGCAATGGGGGCGTGCGGAAAAGAGGCAAGCAAACGACGTCCAACGATGCGGAAGAGGCCGCCACGGGTGGTGACTTGCGCGTCGTTGCGGCGCCGAAGCGCGGCGGGGCCGCTGGAAGGGGGCGTGGACGTGGACGCGGTGCTACACATATGAAGACGCGGTTGCAAGAAGCGGCTGCTGGCATGGTTGTGGAAGAAGATCATATGGACGACGAAACCGAACCTCCTAGACCCCGAAGATCTACGCGTGCATCACCCAACAAAGGTCGGAGAGGTTAACAGGTTCAGACGAAAGAAAACTCGGACAACAAAAAAGAAAACCTGCAGAGATGCTATCCTTTTTTTTTTCCTATCCTGGCCCATCTATCTCGATTCCATCTTTCTGAATGTTTTTTCAAGGTACAACATCTATCTAGTTACCCATCCTCTTGCTTTTTCTGCCCACGGTCTCCCTTGTATCAGTTACACCCCTTGCTCTTGTGCCGTAGATTATACACTGTCCTTCTGACCACCCCCTCATTCCTATCGTATATGTATTTGTTGATAAGCAACCCCTCTGACGGATCCCACATGTATCCTGATCTTTTCTCCATCGAGTTTGAATGAATCACTTCACGTATACGTTCTGATGCGCCGCGTTGATTATGATTGAATTGGAACCCATGATTTTCTGATTAGAATTGATCTGATTAGATTTGCCACGAGGCATTTTCGGAGGCGAGCAACAAATTCGATTGGGTACAACACACGGCGTACGGCGGGGAGGGGGAACAAAATTCAGCCGTGTCCTCGAATTCAACCGCTGCGCGTTGGAACGACGTCTGGCGATAAGGGAGGGGGTCACGCGCCTCGGAGACTTGGAGCTTCGGAGGGCTCGGGCAGATTATCCCGAACCCGCCATGCCCATGCCCAGCCCGACGCGCTCCAAAGCCAAGCCTCCAAGGATTAACGATTCAAGAAGCCCAGTCCCGCCCGGGACATGATCCGATGGGGGGGTCCATGGGGAGAACCGCCACCTCACATCGAGACGCTGCCGCTGTGAAACGGCTTCGAAAACGTGTCCGACGTCACGCTGACGACTGCGATGCGTGACATGTGCGCCGTGCTTCCAAGTTTCCCAACCCAACACCCAACTCGAACTGAAGTGCTTCTTGATGGGGAGGTGAACGAGGTGACGTCGATCCTGAGAAGGCGAACCGCTCTTGTCAAGGTGGTCCGCGGAGCAGGACCAACGACGTCATGACCCGTCCACCCCATGATGGACCCGAAACCCGCTGATCCACTGATCCCGGGCCCCTGCCAGCGATCCTGATCCTACCACACGCAGCCTGACCCCAATGATCCCTCTCATCTTTTTCCCTCTCTCTTTCTCTCTCGCCCAGATTCGGTTTTCGATGCGTCAGGGTTGGTGAGACCAAGGTGTGAGGAAAGCCAAGGGAAGTGCCCTTGACGAGGTCAAGGGACGCAGCGCGTGTACGAGCGTGGGTCCACCATCGACCGACCGTGGTCCGATCTTTGTCCGCGTGTGCACGCCCGTGTCCGCGTCGTGGCATGTCGTTGTCTGTAGGCGTTCAGCCTCCGAAAACTGCGACCGAGTCCAAGGGTCGAGCTGGACGGGACAAAGTTGTTCACACCGCGTCAGGGCTTGTCGGACGTGAGTGTGGGGATGGGAGATGAAACCCAACGAATTAATGACGCACGCATGATTCGATGGCATCGTGCTCCAACTTCCAAGGTGTTCGGTTTTGGCGCCAAGAACAAGGGAATCTGAGAAGGTCGCTGGAACAAGGACAAAAAGACAAGGTTAAAAAAGGAGAAAAATAGACCATCTCAACATCCATTCATCCACACATGCACGCGGCGCGGGTCTCGTGACCCACGGGCGATCGTCCCGAGAGACGACAAACCGAGCCTCGCGCGTGGTCAACCCTTCAGCGTTAACCGGTCTGCAGGCGCAACCGGCGGGCATGACGCACGGATGACAACAACCCCTCCCGATGCGCACACCACCCCACCAGAACATCACAGACACCGGCCGACATCCACACTCGACCCCGGTAGGGACGCAATTCAGAGGGTCGCGTGCGCGCCCCACCTTGCCCGCCATACTTCCGCGTCCGAGCACAGTGCACACCAACATCAGCAGCACTAAAACCACCCGCAGGGACGCAAGGACGAAACCGAAAGTGATCATCGCCACAACCTTACCTTGAAACCTTGAACCCAGGCCGTAAAAGCGTGTCTGCAAAAATATGAACCTGTGCGCCTATTCCTTACTCGTTCTATAGGATGCGTGGTGTCGTCAGTCGAGTTTAGCCGAGCGAGATAGATGACTGAGATACCCACTTCGCCTGCGGGATTACGCCATCAGGTGGGAGGATACTATTCCCCCACCCACGTATCTATATTGTCAGCGCGTTGATGCGGCACGCTTCCATAGCAGGCGAGTCGCACATCCCCCGCAGACCATATGCATGCAGTGTCGATCGAGGGTCGACTCCCTGATCGAAAAAGCGACCACACCACAAGTTTTAAGCTATACCTTGAAGGAAACCTGAATAAACCCACTCTATCCCGCGTTTTGCGTTCCCAAATCCAGACGCGACCTCCCGTCAATCCGATCGACACATACAGTGACCGCACGCCAATTAGAACATGTGTGTATGTGACGTGTCCTGGAGAGAAAAGGAATCAGCTTGATCGACGAACGACGATGCTTTGCCCAAAGCTAGTCATATGCAAATGCAGCGGAAAGAGGTGGATACGTACCCACCCCACGTCCCATCCCGATCTACGCCAGCGGTGCACCTCGGCGAAAAAAGGATCAAAGCTCAGAACGAGGGTGAAAACGAGGATCGACAACGACACGTCGCCCAAAGGCAGAAATCGCGAATGGAACAACGTGTATCCACACCGCGACCGCCCGCCATCCCGATCTACACCAGCGGTGTCCCATATTGTGTTTTGAATGTCGTCTGTGTGGTCCCGGAGAAATGAGGATCACTGGCATGATGCAGAACAAACGATCGACAACGTGTCGTCCAAAGGTGGAAATCGCAAACGGAAACAAACGTCGCATCGGCATGGGAATGACTCGGATGTATGTCAGCTTCCGACGACCGTATGAACCTACCTCGGTTCCTTGCCAGTGGAGGCCAGTGGGACTCGGCGGTCGACGAGGTCATCACTCTGGAAACCCTACATCGCGACCATGCAACAAATCATCAGTGTCAGTGCCAAAAACCAGTGTTGCGACCAAGACGGAACACAAACGTGTCCCAGTTGTCCAAAACCTAAACACACTGGTCGTGTGGGGTAAGATGAAAATCAGAACATCAGAAAGACACAATGGAAAGGACGGTAACAAGGGGGGACTGACTTGACACCGACATACCTCCGTGGGATCCCGATCGATCCAGACAAGAAGGCCCGAGACGTCGAGCCCCATAACACCATAACACGACTGGCCAGACCCGGCGACGATGGGAAATCGCGCGTTGCATGCCCCCAATGACTCGGCGTATCGAGATTGGGAAAAGAGACACCCAGGAATATTCGAAAGAACAACGTTTGCGGTCGAGTTCAAGGCGTCTCCGCGGGCGCTCTCTCAAAGGGGTCCCGGCGGTCAAGGCGAGCGAATCCCAATGCCGGCGCCTTTTACCTGCCCTTCCCCTTTCCACCATCCCTGCATTCACTAGGCCACGCCTCCAAGTTCACGTTGCAACTTCCGCCGGCTTAGAAACTCAGGCTCGGGATCTTGCCCTCGGGTAGTCAGGGCCACTGTGACCCCGCCGTGTCCAATGTCGACGAAACATGGCACCATGGCACCATGGGCATCGTGGGCATCGTGGGCAATTCCATACGGCATCCCTTTGTGGCGCAGAGAACGTGGACTTCGGATCTGCGTCATTGTACCATGTCCATCCGTGCTCTTCCCAACAAGCCCGCAGGTCTGCAGGGACAAGGGGCCTCGTGTCTTGTGCACGCGCCTGGCAAATCGATTCACCCACGTCTTCTCAAGCGTCCAACGGGGCCTGTGCGTTTGTCAACAACTGGCCGTGCATGGGGCGCGACAACGACCCCACCTCGATCCAAGAATACGAATCAGAACTCGGGGATGGAACGCAGGTACCTTCCGGAGCTAGCGACGTCACGGCGTCTCGAGGGACGCGTTGGCTGTGTGCGTGGGACCTGCGTGTGTGAACCTGCGCGTGAGCGTCAGTGGGAAACATGTTACAGACGGTTCAGTCAATGTCAACGTTGGAAATCCCTCGTCTGTTTGTTTCACTTGGGGTCCATATCGTTTGAGCGTGACGGACCGTCGGTCCTCGATCGGCCGACCTGCTGGTATAGATGAAGAGGGGAATGAGGGGATATTGTGGATATCAGATATCACATTATCAGATAGAGCACCGATAATGGTCACGGGCACGGGCAGGGTCTGTTTGACCGTCTGAACTTTGCTCAGTCCTGTTTCAACGGGATCATTGTTTGAACCTACCAAAGCGGTCGCACCCCACCGATTGGGGATAAGTCACTTGGTAGCAACAATGATAATATTGGCATCCCGATGGGCACGGGCCTCGACATGAGGCCTGGTTGATCATGGCGATATCTTTGGCGTCGGACGCTGTTGGGATAATGATATATATGATGTAGGACGCCGGAGAGGGAAAGTTGCGCCCCACGCACTGCACTTTGGGATGCCAGCTCACCCGAGTCCTCGGGAATGCAGCTCTCCGAGTTGCCTCCCAATTCGGATCCGATGACTGGGAGCAGGTGGATATGCGCCGAGCCAGTGCGCCTAACCAGAAGAGGCCAAGCCATCCTTGAGCGAGATTGCGCGCATTCCAAGGTGGACGCGACCGGACATCGGAATAGACGGCCCCGGCAAAACTGTATACCTAGTAGCGCACATATTGATCAAGCATGATTTTGGAACAAACGCCAATCTCGAACCCCCGGAAAATTGGAAAACCCTGCCTGTTGTGACGACACGTCGGACCGATCAACATGCGTCCTACTGGCAGCAAACTGAACACATTACCCAGGCAGTGTGTGAAGCAGCTGTCGGGGTCGCCCGAGCTTCAACATTACTCCGGATGGGAGACAACAGGACGGGCTGATAACCATCACAGTCAGATAACCACATCATGATCATCCCCGACGATCGCACAGAGGAAAGACGCATCCGTCAAAGGAAGTTGCCGCTCACGAACAATAGCAATCCGCAGCAGACATGGACGCTTGTATACGTATATGTAACCCGTATTGGACATACATGACAGATAGTGCGGTATAGTGGCTTGATGGATGGTGACGACCATGAGAAACGACCTAGGCACATGATATCCCACCCCAACTCCCCTTCATAAAAAATGGCTTGAAAGAAAGCAGTATTTCTAAGTGCGTTACGGCATGCCAGAAAACAAGATGGGGAACCGAATAAGATGATGGATAAGATGTCACGTCATGCAAAGAATGTCAAAGCGATCAGAAAGCATAGTGAAGCATAGAACAAATACAAAGTTGAACCTGAGAAACCCAAAAGAGAAGAGACCAAGGATGACAGATTAGCCCTTGTCGACAGAGCGTTTCCGAGATGCTTTGGTGACATGTACGCGTGAACCGTCTGGATTGATCTCAGGGGACGAGTTGCGAGGTATGAGCGACCGGCGCTTTCGCATGCCTCGTCTGGACTCGAGGGGGTATTCGCACTTGAGATGTCTTCGGGCACATTGACTAGAGAAGGACAGATGAGTACGAATTCAGGACACGGAGATGAGCGACAGAGATTGGGGTGATTGAGGGGCGATAGGGACAGGACGAATCCGGAATGGAAATGAAACCGGTACAGGCAAGTGTCGGATGGGGCAAGTGCCCAAAGGAGGGCGTACGAAAATACACTCACTTGCAGGTCTTGTCCTTGCTACCCGGTTGAGGTGGGCCACACGCAATCTTGCGCCCGCGACAGAACAAGCAGGCCAGGGCGGGTTTCTTGTCCATACTGCGCTTTGACGGGGCAGAGAGGGGGGGGGAGGGTGAGGGTGAACGACGGCGATGCGAACGAGTGACCGATGGTGGGATATACTGTGGAGAGAGCTCGCGGAGCATATACGGATGGCTGGAGACGGACAGGCGGTCCTCCCAGTGATCACGCGCGGAGAACGAGGCGTCGTGAAAGGGTGGCGAGGGGAGTGCGACGGCATCCGGGGAGGGCTGGGACTGCGGCGGCGGGGAAAAGAAGGGCGGAGAGGCGGTATTTGTGGGTGGGGGGTAGGGGAGAGAGTCCATCGGGGGCTCGCCGTACACGGACTTGACATCTGCCAGATAGCTCATGGACGGCTCGGATGGGGACGCGAGGTCGTCGTGTTCAGGAAGGGTATAGAGCTGGGGGAGATGGGCCAAGAGACGCTGCAAGGGCAGATGGCTGGTTTCGGTGGGTTCCTGTTTGACGCGTCGCCAGTCAGGGGTGGGTGGGGGAAGCGGGTCGCCGAGGGGGTTCTGGAGCGTGTAGGACTTGGAGACGAGGGCGGGTGCGGGGGAGTGGACGACAAAGTTGGCATCGGGTTCATCAGCGGGCGGGATGAGGATGGGTTGGCCGTAGACGCGGTAGAACTGGAGATCGGACTCGTCGAGGGAGGCAAAGTAAGCGCCAGACTGGAGCTCCTCGAAGGAGAAGGCGCGCTGAACACGGACCTGGTGGTGGTCAGTGTGGAAGGGGGGGAGGAGGAGAAGGAGGGGACGGACCTGTACGTCGAAGCGGGGGATGGAGGGATCCATTGGGGGACATGGCCAAGGGGAGGTCGCGTTTATAACATTGTAGTGGGAAGGGGGAGATGCCGTAATGCATGATACCTGAAAAGGAAATGGAATCCGAGATTCAGAGAACCGGATCGCGAGATCGGGATCGCGCCAATCCAAGTCGCCGAACGAAGCGACAACGCGGAGCACACTCTGAGCTAGCCATTCGCTTTTACGCGTCCCTGCATGCACGTGACTCGTTTGAGTACAAGCTTTTTGATTCAACGCCACTGCCAAAATTACGTCCCTTACGACACTGCGTCCAGCGCATCTGGCATCCCCACCACGCCCGTCCGTGCAGCCTCCCCGTACCGCAGCAGTCCCACATACGGCATAACATTGTACTTGAGCACAAATTCGGTCGACACGTTTCTGCACACCGTCAGCACGACCCACACACCCGCTCGCAACACGCACCGGAAGGTCTGCGACAACTCGCGGAACTTGTACTTGTTCCGGGTCGATAGCGCCATGTTGGCGTCTTCTTTTCGACGCACGATGCGATCCCAGAGCACGACCGAATTGTTCACCTGCAGAAATGATGAGTCAGGCACACACAGGATCAGCATGACGCACCCCCTGCCCATTTGTGTACTCGGCCTCGAGATAGACAAACACTTGCTTCGTGTTCCAGTGGAAGAGTGGTCGAAAGTCTGTCCCCGTGTTACCCACGCTGCCAACATGCTCGTTGCAATGGAAGCGCACCCGCCGAAATGTTGAGCTTCACAAATCCAATCTCTTCCTGCTTGAACGGATACCGCTTCGCCTTGGTGTTGTATCTGTGACGCAATCAGCTTCTCAGCTCGCAATGACGTCCCTCTACCCACACTTTGAGCGACGCCACGTCCACCTGGCCACTTGGCCCTGCTGTAAACACAAACGACGACAGCGCCACGCACCCCAACAAGACCATGATACAGGTCGACCACAGACTCGAGAGCCCATTCGCGCGTGCATAAACGCTGTGCATATCCCTGGCAGTTGGTGGTCGTGGTGGTAACAAACAAACCACTTGCGTGTCGCGCACGTGCAAGACTTGCCTTTTTCGGTCTTCTGCCTGACGAGCTCACTCGACCCTTTGCGTTGCTGTCAGCGGATCAAACATATTAAAAAATTTGGGGCTCGTCCTCGTCTCCCTATTCCGTCGGAAATGGACGCCATACCCAAACAGTGTGTCCACAAGCAACTCGACCACCTGAGGAGACCTTGCCAGACTGGGTATCGCGACGGTCCCAGTGCCACCATTCGGTGCTTTTCATTCTCCAGGAAAAAAAAAAAAAAAGATGGCTTGTTTGTCTATCTGATGCGATTCATATCGCCCGACGTGGCCATTCGCACAGGATAGATAACCTACCCAAACCCGACTTCTACCGCATGGGAGCCTGCCCCCCTCATCAAACGTTTGTTCCTGTGTTCATTATCACCTGCCATATGGCCTCTTCTTCGCTCCCCATTGTTGAACGCCAGCGGTTATGCACAAGGTTGCCTGGTGATGACAACGAGGTTGTTCCCCCATGGTAACGCCCCCCTGTCCATACAGCTCACGATATGCCATCGATGACGCGGCACTTGCTTATCATCCACCGCAGCACGCCTGAGCCTGTCCCAATTCAGTCATAGAAACTAGGTCCGTGACATTGTCCTCCCATTCCTCGTACCTGGTTTTCATTCACCCCGATTCATTCACACAGTCGTGCACCATGATCCAGTAGCCATCATGTTGATGTGACTTGATGCGGCTGGCGGCGTGCTCCCAGTCCCACACCCAACCCAACCCAACTCGGACACGTATCATCCATCACGTATCCCTTCACGTAGCGTGGGGCACCACCTGCGTGAACTATAATTCATGTCCAAAACTATAACCATAACCCTGACTCATGATGCACTCCATCGCCTTGTATCGCCATTCTTGGCCTTGAAATGGCACCCAATCCCCGAATTTCATTATCGTCGTATCTTTATCTTTGTCCATGTCCATGTACGGCGTGCGCAGCGCATGCAACCATTGATCCAGTATCCAATAATGATAATGAACACGTTCGCGTATGATCGTGCGCCTTTTGCTCCCGTCCCCCACTTGAAATGCATGCCTGCCAGTGTCACTGTCAGTGCCCACTCGGTCGCTGATCGTGGCGCGGGTGAAAAAGAAGACCCGTTGGACGTGTTCGCTTTGCGATCGCGCCTTCCACCGGCAATGGATCAAGTCCACCAGGATCTCGACACCCCATCCCCGTCTGGACAGCATCCCCCTCTTCGTTGCGAGACCCGACGTCCAACGTCGCCAGTCCCCCACTTTTTTTTTTTCTCGATCAACGGACCCTTTGTCGCACGTCCCTCGCTCGCCGTCGAACCGAGACCGACGGTGACCGGTGACCATGTGCTATGTATCCCGTGACACATGACTGTTCAAGATAGAAGAGGACGAGGGCGACCTTGTCGTCATCGTCCAAGTCGGTCTGGACTCTTGGCGCCTGGACCTACTTGACATCTGATCATGGTATCATGGGGCTCGGGTAGCCCCAGGTGCCTCGTGAAAAAAAACTGTTCGTGAAGCCTCTGAAATGGGATGACTAATCGAATCGACACGATCAAAGGTTATCAACAAGACACCGTCGGGATGCGTTCATGCCGCCCCCGCGTTCGGCAGTGGCAAAGAGAGCTCCAATTCAAACTTCAAGGGACGGAGAGACTCTGAAAAAAAAATACACATGATCATCATGATCCATCGCAACGCCCGACGGTATCGGCATCCGAACCCTACGACTCGGCGCACAGGTAAAAAAAAAAAAAGATCGACTGTCATAGTACGCCATACAGCTCAGTCTCATATATTGCAACGCAGGTCACCCTGACCCAAAGCAAAGGAAAGCCAGAAAAAAAAATTGTGTACATATGTGTATATCTAGCATAGCACCCTGATGGAAGGGAGGGAAAAGTGTATATTAATATTAAACTAGCCTCTTTGGGCAGCGCCTCTGGTCTGGCGAAGGCATGTCAAGCACAACATGTACGGGTCCATGACGTGCAACGGTCCGATCGGACCCTCAGGCCTCAGGGTCTGGTCCCCCCAGGCCTCTAGTACTCCACCTCGACGCAGCCTCGCTACGCAGTTACAGTAGCGGGAACCCAAACGATGTCGTCTTCTTCACCCCCACTCTCGCTCAGACCCTGACCCTTGATCCTGTCCTTGCCCGCAGCCTCCTCACCCGCCTCACTAGCAGCACCCGCACCGGCACTCGGTCCCTCACCCGGATTCACAACCAGATCCCCTTCAGGCTCACTCTCAACAGGCGTCCCTTCCTCTTCGCTTCCCAATCCCGCCCAAGCACCCTCAATCTCCCTTTCGAGCGTCGCAATCTTGGCCCCGCGCGATCTCAGAAACGAAATCACCTCGCGCGCGTATCGGTATCCCTTGCGTTCCTCGCCAGCGATCGCGCTTACCCCGCCCTCCCCCTCTCCCTCCACTTCTTCCTTTATCTCACTCTTGATCTTGACTTGTTCGACCCATCCGAACCGCTGGGCGAGGTGCGCACAAGCCACGACCCGCTTGGGCTCCTCTGCGCCTTCAAGTGCAGCAAAGAACCCCGCCAGCGCACGCACAGCCTCACCCCGCGCACGCAACACATGGCGTATAATCCTCCGCGACGCCGGCCGTTTGCGCTTGCTCACCACGGGGGGTTCCTCGCCCGTCAGGCATGCGTTCTTGGTCATAGTCATGGCAGTGGCCGTGATGGTGTCGGTGCTGGCTGTCGTTATCGTGCTCGTTGTCATCGTGTCGGCGTCGGTATCGGTAGCCGAAATAGTACTGGTCGTGCTTATCGCGGCCGTCATCGTCGACGCCTTGCGCTCCACCCACGGACTCGCAGGCGGTACGAGCGGGGTCGTGTACTGCGATAACGCAGCCAGGGACAAATCCCACCGCGTGGGGGTCCACACGCCCACGAGCACCCGCCACGCTGCAATGGCGCGTTTGAAGCTATCCGAAAAAGATTAATGCCCAAAAAAAAGAAGAATAACAGAGCGGAAAAATAAAAAGGACCATAGGGTCTTATGGCGTCAGTGGCGAACGCAACCCTGCATGCACACCCCACACGGGAATGGCACATACGGATAATGAACGCAAGGGAGATACCCACTGGAGATAATTATCTGCACGCGGCCACCCGTCGTCCAATCGCAAACGCGACCAGGTCAATCAATCGAGTCAGTCAACGTCATGGCACGCTAGCGAAGCAACTGAGATCGACCCACCATTGACGAGCCGTGTGTGATAGTACGCAAATGCCCATACAGTCAGTCCTGCCATGAGTGCACCATGACTGGTATAGCTCAGTACAGCCCATAGAATCCAAAAGGCTGTGGGATAGATCAACATGAGCAACAGGAGACCAATGACGACCTTGTTCTGTGCCTGAGACTCCTCTTCGTGTTCCGAAAGGCCTGCTGCAAGTCGGCCCATAACGTACACGGGTAAATGGAGGATGAGGGGCAAGAGAAAGAAGGGCAGGCGAATGAGGGCTGCCAAGGTATCGCGGACGAGAATCGAGAGCGTCAGAAGTCGCGATGGAAGCGGCGTCGGGTGAGCTGGAGACAATGTTTCCGGTAGAGGAAGAGAGGATAAGACAGAGTTCGTAAGGTTTGTCGTCTGAAGGAGCGAATAATATTCTAGAAGGTGGCGGCGTACGGAGCAGAAGTTCGGCGTTGCATCGTTGGTCGAGAAAAGGTCAACAAGGCTAAGCATGAGCGTGAGTAGATTGTCTGAGTTGAGAGGGGCGGAGATCGGGGGAAAACTCACGTCTGAGATACAGTCACAAATTCATTCAAATCGATTGAGCGTTCGTCTTCCCAAAGTAGATCTCGAGCCATCCGGGCGACATAAAGCGTATCCCTGCGTATTACGCCGTTAACCTCCGGGTCGCGCGCGAGATGAGGCGGCGCTTACCAGTCGGGAGCATTGATGGTCATTTCTACGAGCTGCCGTTCGATGACACGTGTAAGACGCTTGACGGCGGCGCGAGTCGCGCCTTCGGCATCAGAAGCGAATTGTTCTTTGTACTGTTCCATAGAGATCGGCGGACCAAACCTGCGACGGTTTTTTCGTTAGAAGACGCGATCGATAGTCACAAGCCCCTTCTCACTCCATGATCACCTGTAATAAATGGAAATTGTGAGCAACTGACCGCGCGGCTGGGCGGCCCAGACCGCAGGGTCGACTTACATCGCTACGATACTTGGATTTATTTGTATAGACAATTGCCGTAGGCACGACCTTGACTTCGGGCCCATTGACTCCGTGGTCTGCGGCCCATTTTGTATATTCTAGCGCCGCCCAAGCTGCACCGTCCTTGACCTGCATAATTCGAGGTTCGGTGTAGGAAGTCCCCTCGGGAAATAGGGCGACAGCACCACCGCGCGCGAGGGCCTCGAACGTTCCGCGGAACAGCACCTGTCGGTCCTTGGACTTACGGTCGACAGGAATATTCCCAGAAGAATAGAGAAGCCAAGCCAAATACTTGTTTTTGAACAACGATGCTACCAGATTTGAAAAAGGGTTGGTGTCACTCGGTAATCATATGGGGCAAAGCTGAGGTACACGTCCGCACCTTTCGACCAGTAGTTCAAGATTCGCCCGTGTGGAAATGAAGTCGCTGTGAACGGTGATTGGTTCGTCGTGTGATCAACAACACGGCACGTAAAACGGACTGACACAGAACGGAGGGGTCGAGAATCATGTTGTGATGGGTCGCAGTACTACAGGAAAAGGAGACGCGTCAGCATTGGACGAAATGGAATCCAGGATTCAAGTGGAGGTTTGTTCCGGGTGTCCAATGGGCACCGCGAGCGGGCGCCGACGGAGTCGGTTTTCAAGAAACGGAGACGTACACGATGATTGGTCCCTCCGCAGGAACATTCTCTCCTCCTACGACGTGAACCTCGGTGAAAAACGACCATACTGCCCAACCTGCGAGCCGTCTGAGGACCTTGTGTAGCGTTTGTGAATCCGAGTCAGGCATTCTAGGCACCGTTGAAGTCGTCCGAGTGGTATTAGCGAAGAATGGAACGAGGAGTAATGTACTGCAAACTTGAGGAGAGCAACAGGTCCGAGACAAACGTGGACGCCAACGAGCAAGCCGGTTAACGTCAGGGCTTGGAGCCGATCCATTTCGAGTAACTAGCCTCTACCGAACTTGTACCTTTAATTGACTACCTTCCACAGCTTGCTGCTTAGCTGGCTCGATACTCGGGTCTCTCTCTACTCGGGTACACTGCTTTGGAGCACACAAGTGCCCAAGATACGCCATGATGGGCACTACTGAACTCGTTGCAGACATGTTGACTGCCCCGTGAACCAGTCGGACTAGCGAATTGACAGAGGCATATTACTACAGAGCAGAGCCTCTGGCTCAACTGCAGGGGTTGCTTGGATTCTGTGGATGTTTTCCCCACAGTAACGCCACACACTGGCAGTGTCATTTATGGCTGTCTGTCAACTTACTTGAAATGCTCACGTCCAGCATGATTGCCACAGGTTGGAATCCCCTCAATATCACCAAATGGAAACCACTTCGCCACTGACTTGACGTTGCACCCAGTTCCCTCAGCGTTTACCACATCGTGAAGACGTCATGTTGATTGGTCGAGTTCAAGAAGCTGGCAGAGATGTTCTATTGACGAGTCGATATTGGCAAGCCAAATTCGAACCGATAACGCAGTCAGCGCCAGGCGAAGCATCGCCATATGTGCCAATGGATGATACAATCACGATGGTTATTCGCCTCCGGAGAAAATAACGTCATACTTGCTAGTCAGTGATTCTTTACATGCTACAACCTGGCCTTTCGGTGGAATGTTCTATCGGTGAGGTGGAATTTAATACCCTCCTGTTTACTCAGCATTGCTTACAATCATGAATGGATTCCTAGAAATTTTGGTCTAATTGAGACTGATAGTGATTAACGCCCAGAACTCTCCAAATATACATATTCTGCCATGAATTGTTGCACCAATGTTTCAATCCCCCCTTTTCACTATCCCGTGTCAATCGCTCCACTGACACCCCGTCTTTCTCCAAGCAGCCATGTATTTTCTTTACGTTTCCGCCCTTCCACCGCAATCAATATGAAACGATGTCACAACTCAGCCTCAATTCAATACTGACCCGGTTATAGGTGGCAGCCGGTGGCCAGCACCGCTCAAGACCACTTCGGCCGAGCACCCGGACCGTCATTTTAACGTCGATGTTTCAAGTCGCTTCCGTTTGTAACAACCTTCGGCCCGAGAAGCCCTCCTCTCGACACAGGATGTCATTCAAGGGGAACGAGGAGGTTTCTCCCCACCTTTGACCGTTTTCACGACACCTTTTGTCAGCGATATATTCAGATTCTTTCCGAAATCTGCAAGATCGGACCATGAACCAGACATTGCGTCAAACTTTGTCTTCCAAGGTTCGAAAGCATCTCATTATTTCTCCCACCAACCCAGTTCGTGCCCTTTATTGTTTCTCCGAGGGATTTTTTCAAGGTTTGATTATGTGTCCCTTGATCACGTAGAAGTCGCAATCCATTCACGGTAGTGGTCGACGCTCGACCGTGGGTTTGTCGGCTGGCACATGTGGTTAGCGTACCTATCCTGAAAAGGATACTTTTCCGGGGAAACAATTTGTGTCCTGCCGTAGGTGTGGGCGTAGTCCGGAGTTAAGAATATCCGTCTTCTGCTCTCTCGAGTCTGTTTTTGGGAAACCCGCCTGATGCTAGCTCTTCGTGACGTCCTAATTTTGGTCCCGTCGGTAAGACTACCGTAGTGTAGACTGGTACATGCACGAAATCAAACATAACATATCACCTGAGGTTCTTACGGGAACCATGTGACCTATAGTCTACTAGCAATCAATATGGGCGCTGTCCAGAGGTACGGCGAGATTGGAAGTCAGATATCGTATACCTAGTCTCCCCCCTTTCATTGTTGCCTATATGAACTTGAACAGGCGTGTAAGGTGTTGATTGAGGTACGCCGTAGTTCTGAGAACATCGAGCGTGCCATACACGAGTCTGCGAAGTCTGCCAACAAGTGCGCAACATTCTTCTATATTCTCACTGCCTTTCGGATTCAGAATATTGGAACCCGGATTCCGCGCCGAGATCATGACCCAGTGAGACCAACTTGAAGATGCACATGGAAGGGAAAAATTCATTGCATAGAAATTGATATAGCTAAACATGTCAATCCATGCCAAGCATGCGATCCATGATGGCAGATGCTTTCTCGGCCATACCGGACAGAGAAGGCCCTCGACTTGCTCCGCTGCATGTGGTAGCTTGGTGCATTCTTCATTTCGGATGGATCCATTGACAGGGAACGTTGTCAGACGCACACTGTTGGATCCAAGGCGATGGCTGTATACCCAAAAGTCAACTTGAGCATGGACATCCCGCCGGAGGCAATCCGAGCTGATCGGGGAAGGGGTCTTGAACAATTAAAACTCACGTTGTAGAAAGTAGAACCAGTGTGCGGGATTCACGCCAGTGGACGCTGTGAATCAGGACTTCTGTTTGGAAAGCCAAGGAGATGGTCTGCATGGACCTACGAATGCTGCCACTGCCATTCGGATCTTCACCTCCATCAAAACGCTTCACGTTCCGTGGCGCGCCTGATGTCAATGATTTAGTTTCTCGGCGGATAAAATATATCAGTCATGGAAAGGAACGCGCGAGGTGCCACAACACCCATACTTGATTGATAAAAGTGGCTGGAAGTGGCGCAAAATTCCTACCTAGTTCAGAATGCTGCCAATATTCTGGACCACTAGTACAAGTATGAATGGAAAGTTAGACAATGTAGAAAAGACCCGGAGGAAAATAGCATACAAGTGCCGATAACCAAGTAGCATTGGTATCATGGTCGGGACACCATCTGATTGGTTGCGGTATCAATAGACTCCAATTCAATAAGCTAGTAGATAGAACGACCCACCGACTAAATGCACGCCTAACGACCTTCGTTTAGTACGAAGAAGAATGACAGCCCGATTCTAAACTCACATCGATAGGTGTTCTCAGCACCGATTACACGTTCCACCAGTTCTGCAAAGAAACGGTTTCCGGTGCGAGGTTGGCCTGGCAAGCCGATGGCTTGAATTATTGTCCAAGACAGGAAGTTCTCAAGATATCTCACCAAAAGTGTATAAGCTGACAGACCTCCCGGGAAACGTGTGGCTAAAAGCGATTGAAGCTATGCTTGCAATGGATCCCTATTCGGGTAAGACTCAATTGTGTTGTAGGAACTGAAAAAGCCACGAATCGGTTTACCCCGAGAGAATGGCCTAGTGGTTTTCGATCAGTATTTAATTCATCACGAGAACACTGAGAATTGACTTTACCACATACGACGATATTGTATGACGGATATGCCTGTAATTGGGATTTGAGTTTATCCAGAACCGTTCGCCCAACGCTCTTGTACGCCAAGAGGAAGCCAGCATGAACGCGCGGCCCCGAGTTGGTTGAGGACCCCACCGCAGACGAATCCGGCGGAGGGAGTCCCGGACCCTGCAGAGGCATGAGCATGATGGAAACATCTACAAACCAAAATGGTCAACGACACGCGAGTGGTTAAGACTCCACGGCGCACCAAGGATGATGCTGATGACATCCGCAGACCCTCTGAAGGCTATAACAAATTCTTTTCGTTTGTCATCTCTGGCAATGAACCCTTTTGTTGATGTGACGATGTGGTAGAACTGCCGAAGCGAGATATCAACGCAGTTAGAACAATCGTATACTACCCTTCATAACATTGGCAAGTTGGAGTTTGGCAGTGGATCAAGCCAACATTATGTTGGCGCACACACTAACCTGAGCTACAAGGGTATTCCCCATCGGGTGGGGACACAACACTTGATAAGCACCAGAAGCATACTTCGTGTACCGAACAAGATCGTTGTAAGTTTGTTGGTCGACGCCAACTAAGGAATCGTCGGGACAGGGGAAGTGCGCCGGTGGCAGGTGCGTTGCATCGACCGAGTTTTCGTTGGTTTCGCTCATGACTCGAGAGAAACTAGCCCAAGATCAAGGTGCGAGTCGGAGTGGAGTGCCAGTGGAGGGTGTGAGAGTCGGATCTTGTCACAAGCCCGGGCCGTAGTACCAGTAATGACTCTCGGATAGCTCTGATAGTCAATGCGCCACTGCTTTAGGTTGACACAGTGGCGTGGCCAGACCGAGCTCTTACTGTGAGGTAAAACCATGATATTTGCATGAAACTCGACTTCGGACGTTTCGGCGTACTAGTACTAGCATGTCGTAGAAAAACTCAAAAGGTTAGTCATTCCACCTATAGTTCCTGTCAATGCCAGTGATCAAAGCACAACGCCATGTGGACTACTTTAGTCCGGCGACCCGGCCAGGCTCGGTCTATCAGACGAACGACTATACTTTGTCAAATCTGTCCGTACAGCCGTAAACCTAGTCCCCTTGCAGCTAAGTTCATACCCGTATTGACATAGTACTACGGCCGCAGACCTTCTCAGACCAGTCCCTAGCCTTAAATTTAAAGTTGGGTTTCACTAATGGGCTTATTTTAATCACGACTTCGGACGTTCAGAAGGTTAGTGGTCACTCTTACACAACGCCTCTGATAGGAAGGGTTGTCGTCTAGACTATCTGGTACTCGGGCCGGATCAAAGGAATGACATGCGACCCGGCCCGGGAGTTACTGCCATTTGGCTTAACAGAGATGGTTGAAACGTTGACACCTGCTAGCGTTGCTAGTGGATCGTACCTCCGAGCCCTACGATTCTTCACGGCAAGAACCAATCAACACTACTGAGGTGATCCTGTGCACCACTGAATGACTGGTTCGAAGCGGTGAGCTTCAGGTATGTAACGTCGTAACAGTGTCAAGGAAAGCATCTGAAGGCGGGATCATCTAAACGGGGCATGATGCATTCCAGCGGCATTCCAGGCTTTACAGTAGAGTTGGCCTAACTACCTTGGTGAAGATGAAATGTTCAGACAATAGAGGCAGTACGTGAAACAGTTATCGTCGACCAACAGACTTACTCTGATCTCGTCCGAAGGTGGTAGTGATCAGTGTCACAGAAACCTGTTATGTACAAGTGCTACTTCGTTCTGATCGTTTGTGGGTTCACTGATACAACTGGCTCAGGTGGAATCTTGCAGATCACTGAAAACTTGTACAAGCCATAACGAACCCAATTTGAGAAGTACGAAGTTAATACGAACAAGGTGCAAGGAATGCGATCTACATCGAAAACGAAAACTCTGGAACGACAGCGTGATTGTCCTTGACTACAACGAAACTAGTAAAGGAATGTTTGATCTACATCGAAAATTCTATGTCATTGTTCAACGATGTGTTTACTCTCAGTTACTGGCGTAGCCAGCTGTTGCCCTGATGGCATCGACAAGGATGTCATTGTAATCGCCACCGATCTCCCACATCGCGAACCCCCTGAGACCACTGTCCTTGATGAATTTACCCTTGGCAGCATACGACTCAGCGTTGTCAAACGAGACCATGACCTCTGTCTTTTCATTGTAGACATACGGCTGAAATAAGGTTGGTGAGATGAAAAACCAGGGCATCCAAATATAAAAGAACTCAACAGTTTGACTGCAATTGTCGAATCGGTAGGCTATGCCCGATGCTGGGCTGCCATCCGTGTTCAAGAACTTGGCCTCGATGAGACCCCACAGCTCATAGGTTCCACTGGGACCGTGGTGAACACCACACGAGTCGACGCTGGCGGTGTTATCCCATGCGCCCCCGGCGGGTTGGCTCGACGCGTTAAACTTGGGGTATGGGAGAAGCTCCGTCTTGGAGCCCTGCACGAATGCGTCGGATGGCGAGACGCTAAAGGTGTGACCATACGAAGCGACGCCAAGGACGGTCTGATCAAGTGGCATGCCGGCCGCACTCCAAGCTTTGATAGCAGACACTGCGGATCCTTCCTGATCAGCAGCCGGCGCGCATGTGTCGTTCAAAGGGGCGTTGGGTCCGACGACGGTCGACCACGAACCAAAGACATCATAGTTCATGATTGAGATGAAGTCGAGGACTTTAGCAAACCCAGATACGTCTTTGGATGGGTTACCAGAGGCATCTTTGAACGGGGTGAGTGGTGCTGCCGCAGACAGGATCAAATTGGCGCCGACAGGATCTTTACGGAGCTCCTGGAAGAAATAAAGGAAGTTCTCCGTGTCACTGCCATTGATTATGTTGCATCCTACGCCCTGCTTGTTGGGGTATTCCCAACTGCCAAATGTGCACTAAGTAGTTGTCATTTCTGAAAGATGAAACACGTACTCAACGTTAATGCCATCTAGATGGTATTTGTTGGCAAAATCGATGATGGCCTTGACAAAAGCGGTACGGTTTTCAGGGGTTGCTACGTTTGATGAAAAGTAGCGGCTGGCTTCCCAACCTCCAATTCCAATATGTGCAGCGACGCCCTTGGATCCTTGGTGAGTGATTGTCCTGATCCCGAGCAATGAACATACTCACATGTGCATGTGCCTGACTGACGAATTCGGGAAGGAGTGATGAATCTTCTGGGTCCAAAGAAAGACTGTGGACGTCCTCTGTTGTGCCACTGTTTAAGAATGAGTAGTCAGGCACCTCTTCCGGGTCAGGATTGTTATGTACTAGACTTACGCAAAGGCGTAGATGGCATGATTGTACTTGCCCCAGCTGATGGAGGAGCTGTCGAAAGGGTGTATGTCATGCCGGGAGAAATAACCGGCCGCAACAGCCTTCCGAGCGTTGTTTGCGCCCTCATCGCGACGAAGCGGGACGGAAGTCCCCCCCCTGAAGGAGGGACAGAATTGTCAAGGAAAGGATTGCCAGAGACATGACCATCGGATCAGTCAGATATCAGGAGATAAAACGAGTGTAATGGTATACATCTCTTGCTACGATCAGGAGCCCCTCTTATAGTGAAATTCACCGGGTGCCCGGTGATTATTCACGCCTTGGAAACCGTTTCGTTAGGACGTTTTACTGTCGATTTGTTTGAGGGTCAATCATTACCACGTGGAACTGCGAACAGATACTCGCAACCGCAGCTGGGTACCTTCTGGACCTTGAGAAAGGCTTGTCTTTCATCTGGACGAAACAGAGGTTTCGAGGGGAGGCCTGTCACGGACCGTTTAATGGGACTGCTTTGGAAAGTATCCGCTGCTGTACGAAGTACATTAGTTTGGTGTTAAATGCCGTGCCCACACCTTCCAAGGTAGATTGAAGCGGACTTGGCCCTGCGGATGAGTTTGAGACTAAGTCTCAAATCAGGTCGTGATCATATTGATTGAACAATTAAGATCAGTTGCGCGGCAGTCACTGCCAGTGAGATAGATTATCACTGCAGATAGCACATACGGTTACTAGGTAGTAGTCCAAAACGTGTTTTGATTGTTGTTTCAAGTTGATATCACCTGGTCGGGCAATCAGTCTGCACGTTGAATCCCAGAGTCGGTGAAGAGTATATTCCGGTATGCTGCAACAACTCAGCTGAGAATGAGGACATGATATGATGGCAGAAGAAAGGCTGCAATGGTAAGTACCAGGTATTCAATGATGTTCAGGCTCAACGTTGCACCCACCCCCGGCCCCGGCTGGGGAAACTGTTCGGTTTACAGTCGTGGCCTGGGCGAGTCTATCAGCCTGAGTTTTGCAAATCCCGTGACTTCAAAGACCTGAGTGTCGCTCAGCAAGTTCACCAATGAAAGTAATATAAATGGCTCTATCACCCAAAGTAGAAAGACTGGACTCGAGGGTGATCTACACAATCAGATCCAGCTCTCCAACAAGCACTATCAGCAGTCACTGAAACCAGCGGCCTCCCTGATGGAATCAAGCAGCGTATCAGAGTAATCGCCTCCAGCTTCCCACATCGCAAATCCTCTCAAACCCGCGTCTTTGATAAACTGACCCTTGGCACCAAACGATTGTGCATTGTCAAACGAAACCATGACTTCAGACGTCTGGTTGTACACATATGGCTGAAACAAGGTCGTTAGGTCGAAAACAAGACAAAATCTCAAGCCACGAGATTACTCACGGTTTGACTGCAATTGTCATAGCGGTAGGAGATACCGGATGCAGGGTTCGCATCTTGATCTAGGAAGCCACCTGCGACGAGACCCCACAGCTCAAAGGTACCACCAGGTCCTTGATACACCCCACAAGCATCGATGCTACCGGCATCACCCCATGCATCCCCAAGAGGTTGATTCGAAGCGTTGAATTTCGGGTATGGAGCAAGTTCAGTGCTGGAACCGTTTACAAACGCATCAGAAGGCTTGACGCTGTAAGAGTGACCATAGGAAGGAACTCCGAGTACGATCTTGTTGGCTGGCATCCCAGCTGCAATCCAGGCTTTGACACCAGAAACCGCAGAGCCTTGCTGATAAGCGGACGAAACACACGTGTCATCCAAAGGCGCATTAGGTCCGACGGTCGCAGACCACGCGCCCCAAACGTCATAGTTCATGATTGCGATGTAATCCAGGACCTCAGCAAACCCAGATACGTTCGTGGAGGGATTGCCAGATGCGTCACGGAATGGGGTAATTGCAGTCGCTGCAGACAATGTGAAATTGGTTCCAACAGCAGCACGGAGTTCCTGGAAGAAGGAGAGGTAGTTCTGCGTGTCGTTTGGGCTGATCGCATTGCACCCTACACCCAAATTGTTGGGATATTCCCAGCTAGGCAAGTATGCGCTAAGTGACTATCAACTGGAAAAAAAATAAAAGACATACTCAAAGTCGATACCATCTAGATCATATTCTTTGGCGAAATTGGTGACGGTCTTTACAAAAGCAGTACGGTTTTCTGGGGTTGCCACGTTGGTCGAAAACCAGAGGCCGCCATCCCAACCTCCGATTGCAATATGTGCAGCAACACCCTTATTCCTGACGGTGAGCCATCATCTTAGTCCAAAGTACGTATATGCTTACGTTTTCGTGTGCTTTACAGACAAACTCAGGAAGAAGTGACGGATCGGAGCCATCCAAGGAAATGTTGTTGACGCTTGGGGTCGTAGCGCTATCCAGCAATAAGTGGTTAGTCTTTCATCGTACTAAAAACTATAAGCAGGCTTACGCAAAGGAGTATATTAAAGTGTTGTACTTGTCCCAGCTAATGGCCGAGAGTGGGAACCCATCGTCGGCGTGCCAGCCTGCGTACCAAGCAGCCGCGATGGACACATTTGTACTGGATGCGGAGGTCGTGGTGCCAGTGGGCAGCGCAGCCGCACGCTGGAGGACGGACAGCAAAGCTGTGAGAGAAAGAACTGCGAAAGTCATACGGATCGTTCAAAGAGCGACGCAGTGCCCACCTACTCGCTCCCCGTCTTATATCAAAATTTCGGCTCACCTAATTGCAGGGCCATTTGAAACCACATGCCGTAGCTGCGGGAAGGGTCCCTGCTAAATGATTGGCAACAATGGCAAGTATGACGAGTCCGACCGGGTTAATCGGCTATAAGTGGGGACTCCGAACACTCCCAGCCAATCTATATCACACAAGGGCATTGCAACACATTCACCATGCCGAATACTGTTAGCGAACGCTTGGACTCGTAAATCTAACCAACATACTAGAACTTTGCGCAGCATTTCAGAATGATGTAGCACGCAAAATAGGATGCACCCCAGTCGGTAGTGAAGGAGTGTCCAAGGTCCACCTCGAAGCATAAGCGGCATGTTAATGAATCGCCCCTGCCAGTGCGATGCCAACCCCAAACACGCAAGTATTACTGGGGGCGTTTTTCTTTTTGAATGACGAGCGGCCAATGGCCCTAAGCTTGTCAGTGAGTACTAGTACTTCTATGGCCAGCCTAAAGCGTTCAATAAATCCTTGTGTTCCATTGGGGATTTGAGAATGGAAGCTGCAACCCGAGACGTACTAATTTACATTGCCAGTGGGCAAATTCGGAACCCGACTGTGACAGCATCCCAGATCTGGGACCTGATAAGCTTGAAAGGTTTTGGAAAACAGACTGGAAGGTGGTCCTCACACCACTGGCATCCCTGTTTAAGTAGGCTGCAGAAACCTTTTGGCGGACACACGTCCACTGGTAGTCCGTTGACAACTTGAAGTATCAGCATACCTGACTACGTTCCTGATCCGGACCAAGGAGGAAGTCATGGTAGTAGTCCCCGCCGGCTTCTCACAATCCTTGGCAGCAAACGACTGAGCATTCCTTGCAAACGTACTACGGCTAAAACAGAATGTCAGATGGAAAGCGCCGTGATATCCAGGTTGTGAAGTCACCCAATAGTTTGACCACAATCGTCACAACGGCAGAAGATGGGCCTGGCGCTCGGTGGCCTTCCAAAGTCAGGGAACCACCAGTAATGAGACCCCACAGCTCAAAGGTACCGCCAGGTCCCTCGTAAACTTCACAGGCATCAACACTGCCAATGTCATCCCACGCATCGCCAAGCGGCCGATGCGCGAAGCATTGAATGCGGGTATGCTCAGTGCTGCCAGGAACCTGCTCGCCAGTTCTGCATCAATCGGTGGGGCGTTGAAAGAGTGGCGGTAAGAAGGGAAATCGAACACAATCTTGGTATTTCGGTTGCAGTGACGGCATAAATAGTTAAGTCATGATTCTGGCAAGCGGGAGAGCACAAAGTGAGTCACGTACTATCGTTCAGAAGTTCGCCATAATTAGGTCTGACAGCCGATAACCATACTAAGCCCTAAACGTCATAATTCATGGTCGCGAGGTGCTCGGCAGTGAAGTCCGTGGAGGGTTTGACAATCGGAGACTCATCTCTGAATGGGATGGGCGAGTCTGAGGGCGCGTTAATTTTGCGACGATAGGATCAGTATGGAGCTCTTGAAGGAAATAGGGAACTTCTACACACCATTTGCATTGCTCTTATTGCAGCCTATGCCTTCCCAACTAGTAAGTTTCAACTCAACAAATGAGATGAAAGACGGGCATACTCAAAGTGTTACCATCTACTAGTATGTCATATTGTTCTGCAAACCGGCGACGGCCACTTCACGAAAGCGATTCAGTTTTCTGGGGTTGCTACATCGATGAAAAACTGAGTCCGCCACCCAACCTCCGATCGCAACAGCAACCCCCTTAGTTCTACCAGTGAACAATTGATTTGTCACCGAGCGCCACATGTGCTCGCATATTTATGCGCCGCCTTCGGTGACAAATTCTGGGGGAGTGATCGTGGTCTGAGCTGTTCAGGAAAAGGCTGGTGATAGGGTCGAGGTCGTAATACTATCTATCCTGTAACAAGCGATCAGTACTTCTTCGCAACTTGATTGATGCCAAGCTGGCTTACGAAAAAGAAGATATTAGTGTGTTGTACTTCAAGTTTAGCCCCAACTGACGCAGCTGGGAGCATCAGATAATCCGGCTAAATAAACGAGACATAGGCGAGCATTTCTGTTACCCAAGTGTCCCCATTTGTCTCGCTTGAGCCAGTTTTGACCAATCAGAGAGCCCTCAGAGAACTGTCTCAACCGTGACGTTATTCTACCGCTTTGCAGATGAGGAAGAAACGGTAGGCCGTGTACTAGGTAGCTGCGACGGGTTTAGAAGTAGGTGCAAGTGAAGCCATTCGCTGGACGATGGATGGTACTACCAGACATGCAAGAGCTGCAAACAACTCATCACTAATTATTCAGATTAGAAATACGAGCGGCCCCAACCTGTTACTTGGAGGACCTACTTGGGTATCTCGCTTTACACTGCAAATAGTAGCTACATGATGGGTCATACATCATGTGTCACCAGGACATTTTAGGTGAAGTAGTTGGAGTGAATAACCAGGCACTCGGAGAGAGCGAGCAAGACTTTCGGAACCTGTCTTGGGTGCCGGACCTCTAGTTGGCTAATACTTGAGAACAGGCTTGTGGCGCGGTGCGGAAATCTACTTGCTGGGATACACAGGGACACAAATCAAAGTTGAGATAGAGTCTCGATGTCTCACTATACGAGTGTATATGCCAATAAGAAATAACTGCTGCGATCTGCATTACATTTCCAGAAGCAATCCTTGGTCTAGAGGTAGATCATGGACAGTCGATAATACAGGTCGCAAACGACGTACAAAACAAGATACCCAGCCCCCGTAGCTGAGTCGAGAACACCGTGCTAACTTTGCGGCGGTTGTATCCAATACTTTGTCAAGGTTGCTACGCCCATGACAGAAAACCATGGCGCTACAATGAGATCGGACCGAAATACAATAGCAAAGATGAAGGTCACTCAGCGGCTAGGCATCATACTGGGTAGAAGACGCCCGGAGTCAGCGAGACACCGTAATTAAGGTGCTACGGAATCTTGGAGCCAATCACGAATACCAAGCACACGTTCTCGTTTGGAGTCGGCTTTCAATACAATCGGGTGAGGTTATGCGTATGCTTCATGAGTACATTTGGGGATGAACGGACGGCCAGGTTGGTCCGTTCAAAGAAAGCTGACCCCCAGTCGGGGTAACCCGGGGTAGATTAGAAATAACACTACGACACGTTTCAGCAAGTAGTCGATGATTACGACGGACATGATTCTGGTCGCTGCTGGGTACAGGACAAGCAAGATATACGATGGGATTTGGAGCGTGTTGGCAGTCGCTAGTTGGGAAGCACATGATCACGTGGGGTTGCGCACGGACCAGACAAAAAAGTATATAAGGCGAGCCTGAAGATGAAGGTACCCTAGAACATACTCAGCTAGGATCTATTTTATAGAAACTAACTCGAGTCTCGCATGTTTATACATGCCACATCCTTCAAACCCATTCGATGACATTCGCGCTCACTCGTTCGACAGAGAACATGATCTCACTTTCGTGGGATCTCGAGGACGTTTGGTTTTGAGCTTTGTTGGGTTGCTTGCAGCTCGGTGAACCAGAGCCAGCGAGTTGAGCGTCTGTCTGATGGGTTCTTAGATACAAAGTTGTACATATTGAATATCGATGAGTGTAATGCAATCAGTGTCGGTGAATTACAACTTGTTGCCTGAGATCAAGGAACTCTGATTGTTGTCTTGACAGTCCTGGTGCTGTGTGTCCGAGTGAGACCTGTGACAGCACTGCCATCCTGAAGGTTGATTATTTAAGCACGTGACCGCGTTGTGGTTCGTGTTCAAGCGAGTCGGGTTGTCAACTTGTCATCGAGCATTGACCACAAGATGCTCAGTGCACGGCCAGCTGCTCTGCCTCTCGATGCCGACCGAGGTTTTGCGACCAAAACACCAGGTCGTGGACTCACCAAGACACGCAATGTACTCCAGGAAAACGCGGGTCATAACCCCCCCATGTCCGTCATCGGCAAGACTAGGAAATTGGTGCAGAACACGCCTCTTCAGCTGAAGACCCTGCGTATGTATATCCTCATATCATCCGCATTGTACTTGACGTACTTCCAAAGAAACGGATCACGTCTCAAAAGACCCCCCTGTCAAGCAGGTCGGTCCTTCCAAGCTCAAGGACACACCTGCTGTTCGTCCCCTTGGCGATAAGACACCTTTTCCAAATCGTACCGCCCACCAGGCCCCCGCCACTGGGGCAAAGATCGCTAGATCCGCGTTGCCCGATGGCTCACTTCGCCCTAGCTCGGCACGTAAACACGACCGCTTACCTCGTAGTGCAAGCAAGGCTTTTGAAACACCCATCACTAACGGAAAGCACTGGGACGTGAGCGACCTCGAAATTGAAGTAGATGCGCCCGTGGCAAATAAGTCGATTGAAGAAGAAAACTATGATGAGATCGAGTACATGCCACCAAAGGTCGAGGGTACGTGCTTGTAACCGGATCCAAAATCCCTTGGCAGCTCACGATGCGCATAGATCCTCCGTACGAACCTCCCTTTGAAATGCCAAACTACAGGGAAGTCGGCAAAACCCTGATGGCTCTCATACGTTCGTACACCCTCGAGGACGATCCGCCGAGCAACGACATAACCTTCACTGCTGATAATAAATTTTTCGAGCCGCCCGTCTTTCCCCAGCAAGAAATTGGTGAGTTTCTACAGACAGATCTGTCACCTCCACGTCTTTAACCCTTACGCACAGAGGACGATAGTCCTTTTGCACAGGCCAAACCCCAGCTGGAAGGCAAACCTCACCCGTCAACAACTTCCAAGCAAAATTCTACCGTAACTAGTAAGCTCACCCATCGCCCACCATTGCAACGGACAACGTCTGTCACACGCACGGTCACATTGGCGAACCCTCGCGGACTCCCTACTGTCCGACCTGCTACATCGAATACTCGCCCTGTAACAATCACAAGACGAGCAACCATTTCCCAGCCCGTGACTCGCGCACCCACATCACAATCAATGGTGCAACACCCCGCTTCGAGAGCTCCAACGCGAGCTCCCTCTACTGTGCGTTCGACACCTCCCGTACGCCCAGGCACCTCCCTGCTTTCCCGCGCATCGTCTGTATCACGGACGACAGTAAAGCCTGCGGCGCGACCCACTGCGCCAGCTGCACCCGTCAAGGGTAAAACAACTGCATCCAAACCCAGCGCTCTCACTCCCACCCTAAGGAACCCTACCTCCTCATCCAACACCCCGCCAAGCACTGCACGCCCGAGGTCTGGCACGATCACCAAGGAAGCATTCGAGTCCAACACACACGTGGTCGTCCATATAAGAAATAATAGCATAGAAGACGTAAAGAAGGACCTCGAAGGCCTGGTGCTCGACGACGCGTTTGACGAAGATGACGGGTTCCGCTTTGATGTGTGAGATACGAGTGTATTAAAGGTCGTGTCAAGTACCGATTTAATATGGCCACGGGGATGAGTATACAGGTGCCAGTGATACCTAGTTTTGCAATTTCTTTGTTGTTTCTTTGATCACATTTATATGCATGTGATGAGGTGTGGCATATAAGATAGCGTGTAGCGGGGTTCTCAGTTATGGACTCGAGCTCGCAGATCAACGCTTCCCTAGCAGGCCATGTACACAGTAAGAACAGATGTCACATGTCACTACTAGCCACTCTTGGTTCTGACCTGAAAGGCCTCGACTTCAAGTTCAACGTACAAAATTCTCGATGCGTACTTATTGCCTGGATGATGTCCGTGAATCAAAACGCGCGAACGTTTGAGCTACCACCTAGCGCTAATGATTTATCCCGAGGCTGTAAACCTGAGGCATAGCTGCCGATGCATCTGGGAGTACTCGTCCTTAGGAGCCCAGTCCGTCGATGATCTGAGCACCGAACTACTTCCCACTTGCAGAGGCGTATTTTCCTGCACACGCCCCACACTAGCCCGGGCGCTCAGCTTTCCATGCCAAGCTATGGTATCGCCTTTGAAACCACTGTTTCGTCTAACTGAAAGACAAGCCTTTCTCAAGGGATTTCAGGTTCTTGTTACTTGTCACTGTGCGTACTACCCATTCGCAATTTCACCTCCATGGATGTGCTACAACTGACGGTACTAGAGCGTCTAATGCCAGTGAAACGAGTTTCCGAGGTTGGCTACTTGTATGCACAATGGCCGGACCCTCGGTGAAAGCGCACTATAAGAGAGGTTTCTGCTCGTTGCAAGAGGTACATACTTCTACACTCCTTCTAGTTCTTTGTCAATGATCTCTCTTGCAGTCCTTTTCTTGGCAATCCTCTCCGCTCTCCAGGGCGGAATCTCTATTCCGCTGCGCCGCGATGATTCGTGCGCACCAAAGGCTGTCGCGGCTGGCTTTTACACCTGGCACGAAACACATTCTTTCCCGCTTTCGTCCATCAGCTGGGACAAGTACAATATACTCATCTACGCCTTCGCGTAAGCATCAATTCTTACTTCGAATATCGAAGCACCAGTACCTGACCCCATTTTCTTGTGCAGTGCCACAACGCCGATCGTCAGCAGTCTTTCTTTGGACGGATCAAACCCATCACTCCTTCCTGAATTCGTCAGTCAGGCACATGCAAATGTGAGTCTACGCAACGCTCAGCATTAGAACAGATACTCACTGGTAGGACCCAAGGGCGTTGCCGCACATATTGGAATTGGAGGTTGGGAAAGTGGTCGCTACTTTTCATCCAACGTAGCGACCCCCGAAAGCCGTACTGCTTTTGTCAAGACCGTCGTCGATTTCGCAAACCAATATCAGCTAGATGGCATCAACTTCGAGTACGTGTCACATCTTTCCAGAATGACAACTACTTAGTGCACGTTTGACAGCTGGGAATACCCCAACAATCAGGGCGTAGGATGCAACGTCATCAACCCCAATGATACACAAAACTTCCTTTCCTTCCTCCAGGAACTCCGTTGTGACCCTGTTGGTGCCCAATTGACCCTCTCTGCGGCAACCCCGATCGCTCCGTTCCACGATGCCTCTGGAAGTCCATCCAAAGACGTATCCGGATTTGCCAAGGTCCTCGACTTCATCTCGATCATGAACTATGACATCTTTGGCTCGTGGTCGACCGTCGTCGGACCCAACGCCCCTTTGGATGACACATGCGCGCCTGCTGCTGACCAGGATGGGTCTGCGGTGTCTGCTGTCAAAGCATGGACTGCGGCCGGCATGCCACTCGACCAGATCGTCCTTGGCGTCGCTTCGTATGGTCACACCTTTAGCGTCTCGTCGTCCGATGCATTCGTGCAAGGCTCCAATGCGGAGCTTGCTCCATACCCCAAGTTCAACGCGTCGAATCAACCCGCCGGGGGTGCGTGGGATAACACCCCCAGCGTCGACTCGTGTGGCGTTCACCACGGTCCAGGCGGAACCTATGAGTTGTGGGGTCTCATCGAGGGTGGGTTCTTGAATGAGGATGGGTGCGTGGCACAGGGTATCGCCTACCGATTCGACGGTTGCAGTCAAACTGTTGAGTTCTTTTATATTTGCTTGTCGTGGTTTTCCACCTCACCTGCTTTGTTTTAGCCGTATGTTTACAATGAACAGACTGAGGTCATGGTCTCGTTTGACAACGCCGAGTCGTACGCGGCCAAGGGTACTTTCATCAAGGAAACTGGTCTCAAGGGGTTTGCGATGTGGGAAGTTGGTGGCGATTACGATGACATCCTCGTCGATGCCATTAGGCAAACGGCTGGCTATGCCAGTGACTAGAACTAACCTCAAACTAACCTCGTCTTCAGCTTTAACAAGGACATTCGTTCTAAAAGTTATTGGACATTCCTTAAACTCGTGTTATTTAAGGACAGTTACACTACTTTCGTTGTAGATTTTCGATATAGACCTATTCTTTGCACTACAATCCTTTGCTAGTAAAATCAGGTGCCCTGCCTTCAGTGATTATAACATTGTGACTCTGATCCTATCCACTGAGCGTGTAGTGTCTGATGAGCCCATCGACTATCATACACCAAACATCGTTGGTTGATCGTATTTGGACTACAACGAAAAGAGATCATCCGCCACGACGAGCGAGCTCAAAAATTCTGTATCCCACTCTGGGTCATCTTGAGGTACATCTTGCCCCTGTCCCTGCGCCGCCAACGCCTGGATCTTGTACCTCAAGAAGTCCCGCGCTGACTCTGCTACGAGGCGTGCCTCGGGGCGATGTGCCCACAGCCTCTCGATGAACATCCACATATCCTCGTCCAACCCGAGTTCGCGGACACGTTGGTCGGTCGGGCGGCGTGGTCTACTTCCGCTCAGGAGCCACTGGCTGCGTACGGATGGTTGGTTTCCCTGAAAGGGCGGCCCGCCGGTGTATACCTGCATGAGACATATACGCGGTCAACCGACACGCCGAAAATCGCCCGATGCTGGTATACCTCGTACGTGATACACCCGAACGCAAACATGTCGCTTCGACGGCGGTCCAGTCGGGCCAGACGCGCTGCCCCGTCTGGGTCCTCCCATATTGAGATGAGTTCGGGCGCCATGTACCCCGCGGTGCCGTAAATACCCTGGACGGCCGTGGGCACGGAAACCTGTGTGTCGTGGACAGTAGCCAGACCAAAGTCTGCGAGACATGCCCTCCCCGAAGCAGTGACAAAGATGTTGAGCTAATGACACTGTTATGAGTGCCTAGCTTCGGGCCATCTGATCAGAGGCTTACGCTCTTGAGATCTCCGTGGACGATGGTGGGCTGCATCGCGTGCAGATACTCTAGCCCGCTCGCAATGTCGAGTAACTGGTTGTAGTCAGTAACCCGTGTCTTTTGTCCGGTCGTATGACACACCAAGGGCAAACGTGGCACGTTCGGGTTGCCAGATAGGTAAACGGACAAGTTCCCATTTACCATCCACGGAGAAACCATGCACGTTCTCAGTACCCCATCGTCGTCAAAGTGAGTAACGCCGTAAAATGGAAGGCAGTTTCTGTGATGTACATTCCTCCACACGACAGCCTCTTGACAGAAATCCTGGTTTCACCAAACATCAGCAGGTCACCGCCTTGCACATGAAACGCCTTGCCTTTAGATAGTGGTCAGCTGTGCGGCCTGCAGCCTGGAGTTCCTTCAATGCGACAACCCTTCCAGATAGCTCTCCACGAAATATTGCACCAAAACCGCCCCGGTCACCAGTGCTCACAACATGCTCGACTCCAGTGATGTTTAATGATTGAGGGTATAGACGAGACTTTCTAGATAACCTTACGACCGCGTCCAAGAATCGCCGCCTGTACCATTCATCAACACGATCGGATTTTAAATCAATCAGCTAAACCAAACATTAATTTGATCAAGATGTTGATATGAAAGTGATGAGGCCCACCTCTTGAAGCAGATCCAGAATCGCTTGTGCCTGATTATCTCTCATGGCGTAGAATGATTGTATATGACCTTCATCAGTCGAATAGATGACCAACAATGCAGCCAAACCATGTGTATCTAAGGAGTTGAGCCTCGCACTGTCCAAAAGTTGTTGATTGCAATTATGATGCAACACCTTGGACTTTGACTACGATCAGACAAAAGGGAAGGCAACCAGAACGAATCCATTACCTGCTCGAGGAAAGTCGCGAGGTCCGCTTTGATCGTTTGATAGTTGAGAAGACACCATTCCTCATGTTTGTCAACCCACTCCTGCGTCTTACACAAGAATGCATCCAACAGGCTTCAAGTTGAAATGAGATCGCCTCGCAGAAAGTAAACAAATCTTGATGCATACTTTGGTTTGTCCACAGCGCATAATTTCAAGTGCGTAAAGATGTACGCACTCAGGCACTAGGTTGGCATCAGAAACGAGCTCGCATGCGGGACGCCACGCGCTCACAGCAAATACGGGTAGTTTTCGAATGAGGTCGTTGCATTTTTCCCGATCTTGGTTCGGCAGCTGTTGAAACTCGGCCACGAACCCCTCGATTTCATACTTTGTGGAATTAACAAGTTGCCGAGCAGCGGTGCGGGGTTGATCTGAGCGATCGACGCGGAACGAGGACACGTCGTCTGTGGTTATGTACCGAGAGCTCTGGGTGACCGCAAACTTATTCTTTTCCTCCCACGCTGAAAAGGTAGTGCTCATTTTGGCCGACAGAGTGGTGCTGCCCTGGAGGGTGGCATCAGAGGAGGAACTTTGTGACGTGGAAGAAGCAAGCTTGGGTGTCGACTTTGGTGAACGTAGTTGACGATACATTGCTATGAAACGAGCTTGCTTGTCTCTGGCGTTTCTCAATTCCTCTGCGGTGGGTGTGGCATGCTTTGCCCTGAGGTGAGTGTTGTATTCGTTTTGTGGAAAGACCTGGTTGCAGTAGTCACAACGAAGATTTGGCACTGACATTTTTGCGAGGTTATATATGCGGGGAAAGAACTTTGGAAAAGGTGTCTGCCAGATGAACCCACGGTGAGTAGACGCATGTTGACCCATTGTCGATTGACATCACACTCACCTCAGACTTACGTCCTAAAGATCAGATTGACTAGATCAGTCTCGCCTGGATATCCGAGGTGGTGCGCATCAATCTAACCTGAAGCGGAGAAGGATGAGAGCAAATACGTGTGGTTCAGTAGAGCTAATACTAGACACGTAGCCGTCCCAGGGAGATGTACCGACGACTTTGGGGTCTCCAGTTAGGCACAATATTTCTCAAGGCCTAACTTGAGACCCCAAAGTCCCAGAGTGCTCGATTAGTTTAAATATAACGAGGCTGTGTGTATGCAGTTGATCTATTGATCAGTGACATATTGGCACACGGTCCGGAAAGCAGTGCTGACGGATGTTACCGATCATTGACATTACAACAACAAACAAGCACAAAAGTTCACACCTGAGAGGACAAGCTTCTCTTCAACAACTTGCCGGAGTCCTTATCACTCTTCCGACCATCGTCGACAACGAAAGAGCCATTATTATCCGGCATAGAGTGACCGAATGCAAGGCTTCGCTTTCGCTAGCAGCACTATGCTCTTTGTTGCAAAGAGCTATGATGGTCTTCTAGATAGTGGTGCAAGCTACATGTACGTGGACACTGTACAGTCGGTATGCTACAATGAGATGGTGCAAGTATTACATGCTCTAATTCGATGGGAGGGAATTGGATTTAGAACTCATCTCCACAGCGACAGTCACAATCCGCAACTGGACATACTCCCCGTGCACGGCTGCCTTCCTCGCCGAAAAACCAGTCCAGAATATGTGATGCATGGCCGCCGTGTCTGCATGTTTGACATATAATGATAGCGTCTTCGATGGTATCTGCTCGCACACACGTTAGGACCACGCAGTAACGCACAGCGGACCCAGAATATTGATCTACACACCTTTGAAGCCAACATGAGTCAAGAGTTCAGCATTGCGGTTTGCATCCGACATCATGCTCAACGTCATCAAACAGACGGAACAACGCGGCAATGCACGGTTACAATTCGGACATGCGGTGGGCTAGTGGTCACTTCAGCTCAACAAGTCGTCTTCCTAATGGCGTGATCTGCTTACCCGACTCTTGTTCGTTGCATCCGCGACAGAAGGGTTCATCGGTTTAGAACAATAGTTGCATCGTATAAGAACGTGTCTCGGTGCCCACTCAAACGGTGGCAAGTCACCACTTTGCACTGCTTCCTGTAGAATTTCCCCGCGTTCGATATCGAAGCTGACTCTGTGATGGAATAACCGGAACCCGTCGAGCAAGTCCCGGTACGCCTCCAACCACCGCTTGGTTCTTACATCCGAGAATTTTGCTGGACAGACATACGACGAGAGGATAGCTGCAGTCTGGATATCTCCGGTTCTGTCAACATAATTTTGCAGGATATCTACCCCGCCTGGTGTAAGCCCGGTTACGATGAGCCCTTCAATATCTCCTTTAGCACACGCTCTTTCGGCGGTGCGATGAAGGTACAGTGACAGTGCCCTATCCTCGAGGAATTGAAAGGCGATAGCGAGACGCTCTCGCAGGGGAAGAGCTTCTTCTTCGAGCACCTCGGACCAGTCTTTCGATGTCAACTGGGTCAACATGGCCCGGAAATACGGATCTTGAAGCCGGACGATCAATCGTTCAGAATGATCTCGCAGCTCGCTGTTTATAGTGTTTCCTGGAATGAGCGCGGCAAGTGTTCCGGTCATCAGATGGTGTATTTCGTCTGGGATAGATATAATCAAGCGGGGCGGTTCAGGCATCATCACGTCAGGAGCATACCTTTGCTGCGCATCAGCAACTCCAGGGCCCTCGTGTATTGTCTTGTGAACACCAGCCAACAGGCGGCACGTGACTGTTGTCCATCCCTTTCCCATCTGCGTATTCTGCTTAGACGGCGTCGACGATGATCAGCTAAATCCGCACCTTTTGATTGCTTCTGAGAGCTCATCACCTCTCAGATACCACCCGCACAACTGCAGTGCCAGTTCCCGTTGCGAAGACTTATTCGTCCGTAATGCTGGAGACCACGATTGCTTCTCCGCACCCTGTCGAGATAGAACTACGTTGATAGCAGCGTTGAAGTCACCATAGGATATATCCTCAAAAGAATGAGGCAAGGCAGAAGATAAACCAAGAGATGCAGGGCTTGAATCGAAAGCAGGAGGCACCAAGCGTGTGTCGCTCGTAGAGTCCCTGAGCTCCGATGATTGAGACAACGCTTGAAAGCCTTCCCATATACCCATCAGTCCCTGGTTCGAGAAGTCGTATCCATGAATTCTCGACGTAGGCGTGCATGCGATTTCTCTTGAGTCTAAGGAAAAGTTAATAAAACACTAAGCATCAGTCAGGTCGACATACGACGTATCCACCTCCAGAGCGTAGACAATGTACCAGACAGACAAAGGTCGTCTTGCACTACGTCGGCATTGTGAGAAGCCTACAAGGGAGGCGGGTCACGCAATCACGTATCAATACGTGTTTGCAGATGGAACAACTTACGCTACTGATCCCATAGCCGCGAACTACCCTGTGTCTCATCACCATTGAGATGTCATCCTCGACAATTTGATGAACTGCGCGCCAGGAATGCTTCTTCCCCTTCGACGCGGTGGACTTGTCGATCTGGACACTCGAAGCTTTCTTCTTCCCCTCTTCTTTGCCTGCATGCCGACTTGGGCCACTTGGTTGCTCCGGCGCTCGTTCCACAGGTGTTGACGCATCTCCTCGTACCGCCAACAGCTCCAAAGGATAGTGACGAAACGATGCCGGACTATACGTCCGTGACTTTGGCTGCTTCCCGCTTCCTAAACTCCTCTGGCCACTAATCCCAAGTCCGTCGTCCGTCCATCTGTTTTGTGTGAGTTCCGACCTGGCCGCCTTTGGGCGCCCAGTTGATGCGAATTCGTCGTCGGTAGTCTTGGAGATATCCCATGGTTGTAGTGTTGTTTCTCCTTCTTGGAATCCGGGAATAAGTTTGTGCGATCGTCCAACCCCAATGGCGAGATCCCCGCGCGCGCTCCACGCCACTTGCTTCGGCGTGTCATACACGGCATACAACTCCAAATCTCCGTCCTTGTTGACTACCATGACCTCCGAGGTCAACGAAAACGAACGCGTCTGAGGCACGAGGGTAAACGATGCAAGAGGGCGATTAAAACGTTTCGCTGGTAACCAGTAAGCCGCCCATATAAGAACTACCAAGATATATCGTAAGCTTACTTCGGCGAGTGTCAGCGAGGACCAAGACAGAAGGTTCCTGCAGTTCGGACGAAGTTTGCTTTATGCCAGATGCGGCAGTGGCCCAGGAGAGATTGGTCCAGGACCTTCGAGGTACCCGTGAGTGCGACGAGTCCCTCGACCGATCACCGTCGGACGCTCCCTCTATGGCCTGTGCGTGCTGGAGATCCCAGAATCGCACCTGGGTCGAGTCCTTCTCCATCGTTGCTAGCTGTCCTCTCCGCATGCTTGAGAATTCGATGCGATGGATGACAGAACCAGGGCGAGGCCGTGCGCCATCCGCCGCGGCTTCCTTTTCGGAGAACGTAAGGAGGGGGTTAGACAGCCTTCGGGCATCCCAAATGGTAACAGTTGCATCTCCACAGCAAGCTATCTGGTTTACGTCGAGCGAATTGGCGGCTATTCCAGATACTTTGCTTGCCACGTTTGCTGTCGGTGAAGCTGGAGTGCGCAAGTCGAATAAACGTAACCATCGAGCGGATATGCCAGCCAGTAAGAGATGGGTGGACCGCGGTAAAAATGCCAACGCCGAGACTACCTCGGTCTGAGCGTGTTGCTGTAGAACACGTGGGTCGGCTCGTGGACCGACGTCTGCCCTGGCCACCCGGGGATGTGGACGGGTTGTACTCGCTTCGTCGGAATGGGAATTGTCAGTCACCGACAAAGTCGGGATACAAGACTGTACGTCCCAGACGGTGAGGCTGGAATCCCCCCGAACTTTGTCAAGGCCGACTGCAAGGTAATTTGCATCAGCCTCACAGAAAGCCAAGGCATTGCATGACCGCGAATTGCGCACGGTGAGAGACACAACGGGCCCACTAGACAGAACGCCATTCCGAGCCGTCTTTGTCGCTTCAAGGCGTATGAGATCAACACGTCCAGAAGTGAGCCCGATAGCGAATAGATCATCAAAAGAGGGATCTGGTGACCATGCAAAGCACTAGTAGCATCACGATGATCATTGTAGTTTGTCAATGTGTACTCTTGACGACTTGCAGGCCAACACTCACCTTCATGAACGAGAGGTCACTTTGAGAGCTTAGATGTCGTATTTCCGAGCGATCTGCTGCCCACTCGTACATGGACATCTGAGAACCTCCACCGACTACGAACTTGTGCTGTCGACGTGGATGCCATAAAAGATGCTTCTCTGCTTGCGCTGTTGTGACCATCTCACAAACTGCACCTGGTTAGGCGGTACGTGGTTCTTCAATCTGGAGCCTGAGGGACCCGCTACTAACGTTGCCAACGTTTGCTCAACGTCGTCGTCGTCAACGACCAATTCGAGGCAGATCTGAATCAGCAAAAACCAAATTGAACACCCGCCGAGTACCATAGCTAGTAGAACGAACAACTTGAACGCTGATCGTATTTTGACAAGTACATCCAGTTCATATGTGAGTACTAGTTACTTCGTCAAACCGTGGCCGTGTATCTACTGAATAAAATAACGCAGATCTAGATTCGGAGGGCATGTGCAACGGTTCGGCATCGTGAGTTGTGACCGCATGGATCCAGTTAGCGAACCGTGACAATCAAAACAAGGCTGTCCTGCTACCTCCCAGGCTACTGTCTTGCCACTCAGGCTGTCCCCGTCTCCGAACCGATGAGTCGAACGGCGGCTCGCTCCTTGGATTACTAATGCCTCTAGTACCCTCAGGAACATTTCAGAGGACATTCGTTTGGTCCGAACGACCGGCGCCCTTTTTGACAGTTCTCCGGCGTTTGCTGATTCTATATTACCTTGCTGCAACAAGAGACATTCACGTTTGTGACGTGCCGCTGCGTGGTCTACGTCTCGCCTGCTACGCGTGACGGTTGGTTAATCATTCTGCAAACTGGAGCGGCGCAGTTGAGGTCTTAACGCTGGAATGACACTTGATCTCCTTTTTCCCTGCTAGGACCTTGTCCCTTTCACTTCAATGGTACGGTTGATACATCAGGCAATAACGTTATACTTACACTGTCAGACCCCAGATCGGCGGCCAAGTTATGAGACCCCAAAGCTGCTGTTGTGCGATACGTGATTAATTTTGATGAAGACAGTCCAGGGATGCAAGGTTTGTGATGCTGACGGCGCAATGGAAATGAAATCAACCCACTGGTGGCCTTGTTATTTTGGAGTTTCGCCGCAAACCCTGGAGAACTAATAAATGTTTATCAAGTTATTTTGAATATACACAACACTTGAGTAGGTAGCACCCATACTTCTGGGCACTCAAGAGAATGAATCAACTGTACTCGCATGTTTCAGCTCTCAAGATCTCATACTTGTAGCTTCTCCGATCAGCTGAGCCGTGACGCCTGTTATCAAGTCGGATACTTTTTGTGTTTCAGATGCACTTGTGAGATTTCTGCCAAAAGTCGGAACACGACCAGGAAACGGGTTCGTCGCCGGCTACATAGCCATAGGCCATCGTGTTGCTTTCACCCCTTGAAGACCATGCCAGCAAGCGCAGGGGTGTTGGTAACCCAGTTTTATTTTCGATCACCTGCCGCGTGTGCACGATCAGCACATCCGTCGGCAACTCTTCAAGCTGATACGATCTCTGGTCGATCGGACACCGCACAACGCCCATCGTCAACGCGGGCGGCAATGACGAATGGTCAGCATGTGACGTGGCGGCTAGGGATTACTGGATTGGAGGCTGAGCAAGCCGGCCCACCTTGATCAGCCTAGTACAGGGAAATCTGTTGACGCAGGCGCCAAGTGATGCCGTCTACAGCTTGTCTAGTACTAAGCCGCATCGGAATTGATGTTGGCCGGATCTAGTGGACAGCCTCCAAAAATTGGTTCCGCAATTGTGACCTTGGCCTTTGTTTCCGGTGTGAATAAAAATTACCGCAGCCCTCAAAACGAACACAAAGATGGTGACTCGACGTTGCTGATTGCCATGGAAAGGGTTCATATAGACATATCAGTCAGTACAAGACACGAGGCTATCCGCATCGCAGCGATGTGCGAGGCAGACGGTGATTGTCGAGAAGGCGACTGTGCCTCGGAACATGGACGCTGCTCTGAGCGGCGGAGGACCCAGTTGCGGTTGGGTGGGATTCTTCGGGAGATCTACAGCCTGAGGTGTAGTGTCTCACTGACTTCTCAACATTTCAATCCGACAGCACCCGAAACGCCATCTGAAATGCAGACAAAGTATATTGACAAGCTGACAGTTGGATTTATGGAATCTGCCAGCGCTGCCAGTGGGCTGGGTATTCGGTTCTAGTAGGTGGCACTTCAGGGATGCAATGCGGCAGTTACAACAATTGCCTAAATTACCGAAAAGTTTGATGGCAGTACAACTTGATCAGCTTCTTCGCCCCGCCTGTACATACGTGGGACTCTGCTAGTCGGGAATGCAATTAAGACGTTGCGCTCGAGCGTTTACCATCGCGACCGTCAGTGTTGCTCACAGGACATGAACAAACGAGTTGGACACACCTATTCCTCCTCAGAACCCATCCTCCTCCAGTCCGTCGGGGGCACATCCAAGGCATCTCGTTTTTATGACGAAGAAGCCGCGCGTATCAGCCAGAAAATAGACGAGGAACTCAGGGTGAGCTTCCCCTTCGTCTTGTTCTTTCCCACTGGACCTCGCTGACTCTTGCAGCGAGAATGGGCACGAATCAAGGACGCACAGAGAAAACAAGTCAAGGGTATCGTCATCGATATGCACCCACTACACCCACACAGCTCACTCGGTGTACGTTCTAGTTATGCTCCTTGGCCAAGCCGAGTCTGGCAAGTCTACTCTACAAAAACAATTTCAACTCTACTATGCCCACCAACAACTCGAGCACGAGCGTCCGTCATGGCGACCCGTCGTCTACTTCAACATTATCAAGGCTGTGCGCATGATTCTCGATGAGCTCGATCACGAACTTGCAAGTGTGGGATCCGATGACTCGACCGAGGGCCAGGCCGTTGCTCACGCTCTCGCACCTCTCGGAGATGTCCGTGGCGACGTATCACAACTAAGGTCGAAACTGGTCTCCCTTATCTCCATGGAGGACTCCCTTGCGTCCGAACTGAGTGGCGGAGTCTCGGTGACTGGCGGCCGCACAGGCGTTTATGTCCGCGCAGGATGGCAGGCCCTCGTCACTCCACTATCTCCAAACCGTAGTAGGGCAGTCCCAGCAACCGGTGGTCCAACTCCTGCTGTCACACACGTTACAAACCTCGCTTCAAGAACACTCAATTCCACTCAAGACGAAGTTGACCAACTCTGGAAACACCCTGCCGTCCGGATATTGTTAAACAACCGCAGAATACGACTCGATGAATCAGCACCATTGTGCGTCACAGCCCTTGATGTCTCGGCCTCTACTCACGTTCGGTTCAGTTTCTTGGAGAGTGTCAAGCGAATTTCACAACCAGACTATTTACCGACGACAGGTCGTGGCTGTTCCTTGATAAGGCGGCCTGCGTACTGATACATTTCTCACAGCCGATCTACTCAACGTTCGCCTACAAACATTGGGTGTTGCAGAGCATTCCTTTGACGTCGAGCTCTGTGGATCTCGGTACAACTGGCTCATGTACGATGTTGGCGGCGCAGTAAGTACTAGCCTCACCTATCGATGACTGTTTTGCAGCTTTTGATACGTTGTCTTCTACCCCAGCGTGGCCAGGCAAGTCATACCACCTTTGATGTTGACCGCATCTCATTTTCATACCTGAATATCAGAGACATGCATGGGTACCCTACTTTGATGATGGTATGTTGCTCCATTCCATCCGTGCTATCTGCGCTTCGCCGAGTGGCAGCAGCACAGCATTAGTCGTTATGCCCATAACCCAGCACTTACATTGTTTTGCTACTTGCAGCTACGGCGATTATCTTCTTGGCTCCCATTAGCGCATTTGATCAGGTATGCATTTTTTTGTATCGCGATTGGTGCAACTGCACTGCCCCGTGGCAAACCCAAATATAGTACCTCGAAGAAGACGCTCGAACGAACAGAGTGGATGATTCACTCCAACTCTTCACTGCTATATGTTCTAACAAACTTCTCAAAAACTCGCACTTGGTGCTTCTGTTGAACAAGGTGACTGTTCCACGAGGCTTATCTGTGTCTCCGTTGATCCTTTGATCCGTACAGACCGATCTTTTAAAGAAGAAATTGGAGGCAGGCATCAAAGTCCGGAAGTAGTGCGTGACATTTCCTATTCGCGACCACTCTGGTAAAACCCGCCTGATTACACAGCATCACATCCTACGGAGATCGTCCGAACACGTTTGCCGATGTATCAGAATACTTCCGCGCCCACTTTATCCAAGTACACAGGCGCCACGACATTGGACGCCGAGCACTGTACGCAGTATGTCGTTGCTTGCTCTTATCAACTGCGTATGTTGATCGGATCCTAGCATTTTACTTCTATGCTTGTGCGTGCTGTTTATCCCGAGTGTGTTGAATTCTAACTCTCGTTTCATAGGATATTCGCGCTACCCAGGCTATCATTGTTAATGGTGGGTCTCTTCCTTCTCTTTTCTCACAAGTCTATGTGCTGAGTACAGATGGAACGTAGTTGGCGAAGCCATCATCCGATCGCACATTGCGAGAACTGGTCTTGCCTAGACAGAGGATTACTCTCGATACCGTGGGTCATCCATCACATTGCTGGATATTGGCATACTCAGTGAACATTGCACTTGTCCAATCTCTTAGTACTACTGCTACTAGTTACCCTTCGTTTCGATACCTGCGTCATGACTTTTCATGGATCCCCTTGTCTAGTAGCTGCTGAGCTCACATGCTGTAGGAATATTAATGGCATTATGGGAGAGCTTTTTTTTTTCTTCGCATACTTATTATGTCATAATACATCACATGATCCGCGAGAAATTAGTTCCTGAAATGTCATGTCACCTATCAAGCCACCCGGGCTTCGCACTGCTAATAACTTTTTATCTGCATTCGGCTCATCAATTGCTACTGTCCGTCACGATGTCGACAAGTGGGCTGAAAGCAATTGCCCCAGTACCTACAGCAGCAGATTTTCTGGACATTGTTCTGTCCAAGACTCAGCGAAAAACACCGACTGTACGCCTCTATTCCACACACATACGTCGAGATCGAGTAATTGACAGTGTTCTAGGTAATCCACAAAAACTTCAAAATCAGCCGCATACGCAATTTCTACATGCGCAAAGTGAAGTTTACACAGGACTCTTTTGACGAGAAGCTTGGTGCCATTCTCTCCGAATTTCCGATCCTCGATGTAGGTCGATACTTTGGTCTAACAGCATTGACGAACGTCCTTGTAGGACCTCCACCCCTTTCTCTCGTCCCTTATGAATGTGCTTTATGACAAAAATCACTACAAGCTGGCACTCGGGCAACTTCGAACTGCCCGGCATCTGATCGATCAAATAGCCAAAGATTATGTGCGCTTGCTCAAATTCGGGGATAGCTTGTATCGGTGCAAGCAGCTCAAAACGGCCGCACTGGGTCGGTGGGTCATTCAGGTGTATCGCACTTCCGTGCTTCGGTTTATATGCGCTCCCTAGGATGGCTACGGTCATGCGGAGACAAAAAGATCCCTTGGCCTACCTTGAACAAGTTCGGCAACACATTTCCCGTCTCCCTGCAATAGATCCGAATACACGGACTCTTCTTATTTGCGGTTATCCCAACGTCGGAAAATCGTCCTTTATAAATAAAGTCACTCGAGCGGACGTTGACGTCCAGCCATATGCCTTCACCACGAAATCACTATTTGTTGGGCATCTAGACTACAGATACTTGCGATGGCAAGTCATTGATACCCCCGGTATATTGGATCATCCACTTGAAGAAATGAATACGATCGAGATGCAAAGTATTACTGCATTGGCACACCTAAAGAGTTGCGTATTGTACTTTATGGATCTCAGTGAGCAATGTGGTTATACAGTGGAAGCACAAGTAAGTATTTTCGCTGTTCATGATAACTATCTAGTACGACCATTCCAGTGTAAACTCTTCCACTCCATCAAACCGCTTTTTACCGGTAAACCGGTAGTGCTTGTCATTAACAAAGTTGACGTCATGCGTCTCGAAGACCTTACATCAGATAACCGGACGCTCGTACAGGAGATCATCGACTCGGAGAACGTACAGCACATCCAGGTGTCGTGTTACTCCGAAGAGGGTGTCATGGAACTCAAAAACAAGGCTTGCGACGCTCTCCTCGCCCACCGCGTTGACTCCAAGCTCAAGGGGAACAAAATCAACTCTGTTATCAACCGAATCCACGTCGCGCAACCTGTTCCCCGGGATGATGTTGTTCGTGCGCCTTTTGTTCCTGATGCTGTGAAGGAACGCAAGAAGTACGACAAGAACGATCCTGACAGGAGAAAACTTCTCCACGATATCGAACAAGAGGAAGAGCGCGATGGTATTTTCAGTGTCAACTTGAAAAGTACGTCGATCAACTTTTGTAGTTTTCACGACCGACCGTCTGAATCGGTTGTCCATACCTCCAGCCAACTATCTGCTGTCAAATGACGAATGGAAGTTTGACACTATGCCTGAGATCATGAATGGCAAGAACGTTGCTGACTTTATCGATCCCGATATTGCCGAGAAACTTGAAGCACTCGAACGTGAAGAAGAGAGACTCCAAGCAGAGGGGTACTACGACACCGAGGATGATATAGTATATAACCCCAACCCCTTCTTGTACCGCATGCTAACCTGACCTCTGCAGTTTGACTCCGAGGACGAGCGTGAGGAAGCCGAGGCACAAAGAGCCCTTACACACAAGATCCGCTCACAAAGCATCAAAAAGTCGAGGAAGAATCAATCGCGGCTTCCACGGACGGCTGGTCTTCGGACGCTTAGCGAGCTATCGACGGAACTCAAGAAAGCTGGGTATGATCCAAGTAGCATAGAGGCACGCGCGGGAATGCTGGCCAAGATACAAGCTGCGAAACGAAAGAGGGCTGATGCTGACATGGATGTGGATGTGGATATGGACGACGCCGGAGAGGGTAACGAGGGTGATTCAGATGAGGGTAACAACGGTGATTGGATGGATGTGGATGGTGAGGAACTGCCCTCGAGCAAACGTGTCAAGGGGAACTCTGGTGCTGTGATTGCCAAGAACCCAAGAGGGCCACGAACGAATCGGCAGCTCGCTGGTTTGCGGGACGACCAGGTACAGTCTTTGCTTCGTCTATTCTGAATGTGATCATCTGAATGTGGCATGTCACTAGCAAGCATCCAAGGCCATCAAGCTTCGTAACTTGGGTCAACGCGAGCGGAATATGCATGCCAAGGCTGGCGAGAGCGATCGTGCCATCAGGGTTAAAAAGGTTCTTTCCCCTCCTATGCGAAACATTATTTTCCAAGACCTGACACCGGTCGATCTAGCCAAAGCACCTATTCGCTGGAAAACGGAAAGCCGGAAAGACGAACAGACGTTGATTTCTATGTACTTCCGGCTTTATCTCTGCGATCGGTTGCCATTCCATTGTTTTTGCTGATTCATGAGATGATATGCCATTGATATCTTGACTACCTGGGTTCATGGAGAATTCAATAGCTGTGTAAGACCCATCCTCCAAATGGAAGCAGTTGGCTCTAATGGCTTGGTCAATTGACTGGGTGGAAAGGTCCTGGTATCTTCGCAGTATCGCTCAACGTGAATTGTAAAATCATCAATGATCTGTTTGCCATGGTGAGTATAATTCCCATGAACTACTCAGCACGTCCATGCTTGCAGGTCCTTGCCAGTACTCCACAGGACCAGGCGGCCTTCCGCATATCCTGCCTTTGGGGAGACTAAAGTGGCAATGGAAACCGCTTTCACACCGTGCTTCTGGAAACTTGGCTTACTACTTCCCCCTTGATGGGAAGAAAATAGGTCATGCGTGTCACGTTGGTTGACCTATCCATGTGCGCACACTCAGGACCTGTTCCTGTAGACGATGTCGGCCTTGGTCGTCTCCGTGTGGATCCCATGCAGCGTTCTGCAGTCATACGATGATACCTCCAGAAATGCTCTCACAATTGACCAACGGGTTACCTTGGCGAATGACTTGGTATCCTGTATCATCATGATCTAGGTGGCATCGAGAGGCGATGGACGCAACCGCCCTCTGATGTGTGGCCCGTTGCAGTTCCCGGGCTCCCGCAGCAATGCCTGTTCACCACGGCGACTGGCCAAGTCAAGCCTTACTGAATATATCATGGGGTCGCGAGTTTCAAATCCATCGCAGCATCCCACTATATCCGAGTCTAGAACGAGGTGTGTGAGAAACACCTCGCGGCTTGGTACTTTTATTTTCAAGATCAACGTCGATCACGACGTTCTCGTTTTCAATCTTTAGTGTCGTGAGGTAAGGAACGCCAATGGGGCCGCAGCACGATTACTCATGCACATGCCATGATGGCTCTCATACACGGCTTTGACAAACTGACAGGTATTATGAAGCATGGGCAGGGACAGGCACCCTGTCTCACCTAAATGAAGGGTGGCGCTGTGTGAGGCCCACTCCAATGGATGGCTCAAACCTAGGAATGACTGTGCTTGTCTCACTTAATCGTAAGATCATCGGACGATGCCAGTGCCGTTACGGTAAGATATTTGTCATCCACTCCTCACCGCTCTTTCCCGTTGATTAGTAGACGCGCATACAATGTCAGAGTGGAACAAGGGAGGAAAGATAGTCGAGTTCATATTTTCTCGAGTGTCGCATGTCATTAGGGTGTGCAATGCTCCAGCAAAGCTAGTACATGTATACGTGGTGATTGAGCGACGCGAAAAACATATTTTCATGATTTGGAAACGTGAAACCGCGGAGCTGCTCAGCGATCTATCGCATCGTGATGCTTCTATCGACAAGGTTCAAGTTACTAGTACTATACAGAGATACGAACATAGTCTGTCTTTTAGCAGATATCGGAACCATAACCATCCTCCTCCAATTTCACTATATCAGACCCACCGTCCTCCATCCGCTTCTCCCATATTTTGCGAGCCAGCTCTTCCGCTTCCTCGCGATTGAAACTGCATCCTTCCTCCAGCCGCCGTGCCAAATCATCCTCCGTCAAGGTCTTGAACCGTCCTGCAAAGTGCCGCTTGCGGTGCCTGATCTTTGCTACCCATTTCAACAGCATGCCTGCTAAATGAACGAACCACGATGTGCGTTCGGGCTTCCACGAAGCCCTAGACATGTGGCGCAGGAGCATGCTACGAATTGCAATCTGGGATTTTTCGTACTGGCTGTTGTAAACGCCATTCAGTCCTCGAGTCGCAGTGACGCAAACATGTGAGGCGCAAGAGAGATTGGACTTCTCGAACAACGCAGAGTTCCTAGTCCACCACTCCTCCATCGGACGCTCGTTCTCCATCCCAGTGATAACGAACGCCACAGGTACTTGGTTCTGGCATAGAATGTCACGAAACAGACGATAGTTGTTTTGCGTGACAGCAGTGATTCTTCCTCCGCGGATGCAGAAGATGAGTAGGCGGATGCCACCGGTGCGTAAGAGCTGGGTAATCAGCACGTTGGCTTTCTCGATCGCGGTGAGGTAGCCGTTCTTGCTCAAGCTGGGCTCGTTCAGTCCGATTGTATCGAACATACGGACGTGATGGCCGAGTCCTTGGTCGTCGGTGAGAACGATATCATACGAAGTGGCTTCTAATGTGCAACCGCTCGCGCTGGATGATACTTCTGCAAGCGACTCCCCAGCGATGAGGTTGATGACAGAGCTTTTCCCCGCCCCTGTCTCACCAACGATAAGCACGTTTGGGGTGCTGATCCGTTGACTCTGATAAGATGGAAGACCGTCTGAAAGCAGAGATTCTCGAGACATCTGAAATCATCATTCATTTGAACATGTCGACACGAAAAGCGTGGTACTCACCATTCCGAGTTTGTCTGTTCGGTTCATGTTCAGAACCAGAGGAAGGGGGTTGGACACAGGGAAAACAGGATCCGTGTTTTATAGATAACAGTATTGCGACGACCTTGAGACATGAACCAAACTCTGTGGGCTCGGCATCTCGGTTAGGTGGAATCCCCGACAATGGAACGTTGGGCCGACCCGTTGAGCATATATTGTTCCGTTACCACAGGAAACATTTGGATTCTAGCGCCAGTGATTGCGAGCTAAGGTGAACGTTTGAACTGCCACTGCCACCATATAAGCGCCAATGTAGCCACTCGTTATCTCGCAATTTTAATTAACGTTCCGCCGACCGCGTTGGGCGCCAACTCTAATCAAACCCACAGCAAAAAATAACGTTACCGGTACATTTCCTGCTCACCGTGCTATCGTTAGTGCGGCTATAGATCGACCATCCCCTTCGGCAACATGGAAATTTCCGTGGAACTAGGATTTGTGCTACGCATGCAGTGCACACTGCACAGGCGATGTTCTTGCTGTGGTGTCATGAGGTTCCTGTACATTCTTCTGTAGATGCATGAACGCACTATCCAATATTCGATGACCCAGGGATGGTACCGTTTCCCCAACCGGAAGCCCAGAACCGTGTGGTTAATGCGGTACTGAGTGCCGAGGGGTTCTCCGAACTATGAGCGATCAGACTTGAGGACGACCACGACGCATCCAGCGAGCTGAACGTACTCATTGAACTCAACGACTCTTTGTGATGCAAATATTCAGAAGGGTATGCTTCTCGCTTATCCAGATACGGCAACGGTGTGCTCTAACACGCATTGACAGCCAACGATTCTGCTAAACAGGGCCAAGGACAAACTTGGGAAGGTGTGTCCGTGGTCAACGGGCAACGTACTCTTTGACAGAGCGATCTAGGGAATCAAAAATGTTGTTATTTTTGGAGAAACGGGTGTGGGCAAGAGTTCGCTCATCAATCTGATCGCAGATGAAAATATCGCCGATATTTCTACCAGTGCAGTCGGATGCACGTTGGATTACAAGCGTCACCTGTTGACAATAGGAGATCAACGTTATGCTATGTGGGATACCGCAGGACTGGACGAAGAATCACAAGAAATCTTCCCTGCGGAGAAGGCGGAAGCGCACCTTACTCGGCTCCTACACGATCTGGCCGAGTCAAACGGGATTGATTTGCTTGTCTACTGCGTCACTGTGCGCGGAGCGCGAGTCCGTTCCGCGCTTCTCACAAACTACCACCTCTTTTACTCCGCAATCTGCAGGAGGAAAGTCCCCATCGCCATCGTAGTCACGGGGCTCGAGAATCAGGAAGGCACTATGGATACGTGGTGGCTGAAGAACGAGAAACGATTCTCGGCGTTGCAAATGCACTTCGACAGCCATGCTTGCGTGACGACACTACAGCCTTCCACGGGCATATGGAACGCCTCTCTGCGGGAGAAACGTAGGATATCAAGAGTAGCATTAATCAAGATGATTACCAGCACGTGTCGTACCGAAAAATGGAAGCCAACCGAGCGCAGCTGGGCCAACACGGCGTCTTCTGACATACGTGTCATGTTGTCCGCAAGGCAGGGGCACGGGGTTCATGTAGCCAATGTCATCATGTGCGATATCTCCCGAAACCGTCCAGCCGGTCCAGGTGTCATCAAACGTTCCGTCACCTTTCACAGCCCTGTCACCCTATCTCTTTCTCGCAGCCGATCGGTCAGTTTTCGCAGCCCAGTATCGGTCATGAACGAGAAGGCGCAAACTATGCTTCCATTTGATGACGCTATAAAACGCACATCGGAACGCCTATTTCGCGTCTTCCAGGTCCCGCGTAAACAGACATCTTCCAGGGGCAAGGAGGAGAATATGAAGAAGGACATGGTTGTCAAACGCGGGGCAGATCTGCTCATATTCTGTGCGAAGAAAGAAGGCGGTGATTGCAAGGATGTTAAATCACAATGGGAAATTTTCAACCTTACCTATGGTGGCGACCTTTCTCCGCAGATCGTCGTCATCATTGGAGCGATGGATCAGCGGTCGGCGGAGGAATGGTGGAAAAGTGCAGTGGGCGGAGCTATTGCAAGGGGTAATGCTTCCATTACTTATTGGCCTGGAAGCAAGTCAATCGCACTTGCGGAAACCGAGATGGCAAGGAGACGGATACGGACCCTCATAAATACTTGCTGCATTGATTGCAGTGAAGTAAACTTTGCGGAAGACAAGCCAATCCTCAAACGCAGCGCGTCGCATCGTTCGGACAGGACTCGAACTAGTTCGATACGGCGGAGGAAATCGGCAGTGGCAAGTAACGAGAAGATAAATACCGTGCCAGTGCCAGCCCCGCACAAGGATATTTTGACGAAATGGGGCGTATGGGAACATGTTTCGGCCTTTCAGGGAAGTGACATGGTCACTGGATCAAATGGGATACCTCACACCTTTATTAGCGGAGTCGATCAGGAGCAGGACCGCTTACCTTTTCGTCCGTCCTTGTCAAGGTAGTAGATCTTCATGAAGTATGTTCTTCAAAAGCATGGTTACGTAGCAGATCATGACTCGAATGATAGCCTCGGACTTTCAGACTCCAGTGGACTGCCTGTGTGCATTGTTGTAGTACAACTTGAATGTTAGGTTGGTCATTCTGTCAGAAGGGACTTCAAGTTGAAAGAGAAATTGAATTTGCGACTAGTGGCTAGTGGCGCATAATAACTTGCCAAATGACAGGCCCTTTTGTGAAGCCAAGTTTGGGTCACCGGCCTTTGTCAAGTCGCGACTCGGACTCAATGGATCCCACGGGCCACACCCTTGCATGCATATCCTACAATGTACTGTGATCTCTACTAGACACCTCTTTGATCCACTGAATGTCCATGATAACTTCATCTCACGGGGAAACCGACCAAAGACTTTGACCGTCGGGTTGATTCCTCCACTCCCACTCTTCCTCGCCATGCGGTCCGAGACTTGTCTCAATGCCTTCACGAGAGGCTTTTAACTTGATCCATTCGAGTGCCATCTCAGCCGTTACACGTTTAAATGGATCCTGATGCCACAGGTTCTCGACAAAACTCCACATGTCGTGTGGGATCTTACCCGCAGGAAAGCGGGGGCGTTCACCACGAATGACCTGAGCAAGAAGCTGGCGGGTGTCCAAATCTTCGAACGGCACACAATCCGTGTATGCCTAGAAATTTATATGAGCCCTTCTCTGAGCTAGGAGGGCTGTCACATACCGCATAGATGGTACAACCCAACGCATACATATCGCACGCTCGTTTGTTCACCTCGCGTCTTCCCCTACTATCTCTCGCATTCAAGATCTCTGGAGCCATGTAGTTGAGTGTACCAGCCATCAAAACCTGAGACGCAACGGTATGAAGTTGATCATTTGTATCAAAGACTGATGCCAGTCCGAAGTCTGCGAGGCATGCACGGCCGTTCCTTGTAATAAGAATGTTTTCCTATACATGGATCCGGGTTTAAACTGGTTTCAAGGCGAAGACGTGAAACGTACTGGTTTGATATCTCGGTGAGCTACATGCGGTTCCATCGTGTGCAGATAAGTCAGGCCTTGGACCACATCCAATATCTGTGACAATTGATGAGATGATCATGCTGACAAGAAAACCTAGGCCTACCAACTTCATTCGGTTTGCAGTGGGGTTGCGCTTGAGATAGTCAGATAGTGTTCCCTGGTCCATCCAAGGAGATACAAGCGCAAATTTGATATGTCCGTCCGAAGGAATAGTATAGACACCATACAGCGGTAGGCAGTTGGGATGGAGAAGATACCTCCAGACAATGGCCTCTTTGGAGAGTTGCTGTGTGTCAACAATCTGTCAGAGGTTTCTGTTATGAAAGTCGACGTGCATCGTCACCTTGCTGTAGGCATGCAAACTCAGATCATCTCTTTTCAAAGCCTTTACGGCGACTAATCGAGAGCCAAGCCTGCCTTTGGAAACGGATCCAAATCCTCCCCGACTCTTCCAGACGAGACCGCTGATTGCACCCTCAGTAATATAGACTCCACGAGGACAGGACCCACATCTCTCTGAAAGTACGATGAGGACATTTAAGAAGTGCCTTCGATAATACTCCTCAAGCTCCACATTGGATTCGAGCAGCTAAGAGTCCCGTTAGTATCTGATTCCGGCCGCTTCGAGTGCAGTGGACCAGACCAACTTACGTCGTGGAAAATATCAATGAGTTTTCCAAGTTGAGTTCCTTGCTGGTTTAAAATATCTTCTTTCGATGATCCAGTAATGCATAGAGCTGCCGAGGCAGCCAGGTTGAGAATATCGTGTTTCAATACCAGTGTTCCGTTCAACAATGCCGAGTTACACTTGTGTCCTTCTGGTTCTACTGTCGTCTTCGGGACTATCAGCGGGATCGAAATATGAAAGCCCGGACCACGTACTGCACGAAGTATCTTGAGAAGCCCTCCCTTAATCGAGTCACAGGCTAGGATGCACCAAACATCATCATACTTTTTCCAGCAATCTACCAGATGCTTCAGCTCAGATACCCGGTCAGACCAATCGTCCTTATAAAACCATCCAAGCCAATTACGCTGAGGACACACGACCAAATGGGTATAGGTGTAAGCAACCAAACCCTACGAGAGGTGAGTCAAACGAATGGCGAGGCATAAATCATCCCACCGGAAATATCGGGGCCCTCTTAACCAACGTTAGACACGTTCTCTGATCATCACTGCACGAAAACCCCTCGAATGCCTCTACAAGCTTGATGACCTCTTCCTTGGTAGTACGTCGTAGAACTTGAGCGTCCTCTCTGAACGTCTTCAAATCAGAATCACCCAAGTTCTTTTCGCCATCGATGATGGTATACTTGGGACGGGTGCGCGCGTAATTATTATGCCATATTTCAAACTCGTTTGATTGAGTAGGTCGCTCTCTACGCGTCCCTTCGTCGGATACCGCCATGGTGCGAACTGGAGAATGGGAGGACTGGTGTTGGTTACCTGTTGTTACTGGCTCGGGGTGGAGAGGTTGATTATCTTGAGTGGAAGTGGTATGCACAGGATGTATAATATCCTGATAATTGTGACTAGGTGCGCCATAGCTGAACGCAGGAAACACTGGATCTGGCCGAGAATGCGTTCTCGTGACGCTGCCAGCGACATGCGAAGCGACATGAGGGGTGTACTTGTGACGTTCGACCAGTGCGTGGCAGATATAGCACTCCATTTGCACAGGAGGTTAGGATAGAGGATGTCATTTCCAGGCAGCCCTTCATATATCGACCACAGGCGAGCGCTTATGGGACAAGTTCCCAGAAATGGGCAAACTGCTTTGGAACCAAACCTGAAGACAATTGAGAAGAGCCCGTTGACATGGCAAAATGTCCTGCATCGTGTCAGAATGGCGAACAACATACGTTACGCGCCTTACTGCAAATGCAACTAGTCGTAGTTCTGGAATGCCTTGTCATTGTTCTCGAGTTCTGCGACGTGTTGATGGTAAGCATGATTGTTGTTCCCGTTCAGGCGACAATTTGGCCGGTGGAGCAACGCCGGACCGTGCGGCCGCACCAGTTCACACCCAACAATTAGACATTGCTGTAGGTTAGAAAAATGAGGAGCCAAGGAAGTCAACGGGCGACTGCCGACAAACCGATTCGAGTTGGTATTAACAGATTTTTGCGGTCGATGCAACTATCGAGCGTAGTCTCCTCAGAATACTAGGCATTTAACATTACACTAATCCATATAGTACCATATCCGCCATCATAGATTTGCTATTTGCTTCTTAATAAACCTAACAATTTCTTTGCTGGATGGACGTTCAGAAGGGCTTGCCCAGCATGTCTTTACGAAATCCCATAGCGCATCTGGGATAGCCTTTCCATCCCATCCAAGCTCACGAGGTGGTTTGTCGCCACGTGAAACCATGAGCACGATCTGTGCTACTCTTTGAACCCCATGGAACGGTAATTTTCCGGTCAGGATCTATGTATGCGAGGTCAGCGACGTTCGGAGCAACGAGAGCAGGAGCGCCAAACCTGCAGCATGATACTTCCGAACGAGTAGATGTCTGCTTGTTGGCTCGATAACTGTGACGTTGAACCGTTCTCTCCACACTCTTCGAATAGCTCAGGAGCTGCCCATCGGACATTGCCAGGAAATGACAGCCCGCAAACTGCATCTGAAACCTGTTCGACGAGCGTTGAGAGTCCGAAATCAGAGAGACACGCCCGCCCGCTTTCGTGAATCAAGACATTCACCTAAGAAATGAAATTCTTGGAAGGAATCCAATTTAAGGAGGAGCAGACGTACGCCGCTAAGGTCACCGTGGACTATGTCACGAGAATGCACTACATCAGTCGGTGAAGTTGAGTGGAATTGGCGAGAGGACCAGCGACTTACAATACTGCAGACCAGCCGCGATATCACGAAGCTATAAATCAAGTTATGTGGTGGAAATCGACCAAAAGCTCTCAATATACATACCAAAGTCATTCTCTTCTTCAAATCGAGCTGTTCTTCGAATTTCTCGAGGTATTCAGAGAGTGTACCGTTGTGTGCCCATGGGCAGACGAACGCGGGAAATCGTCCAAATCCACGCGCTATGCCGTACAGAGGCAGGACATTCTTGTGCGAAAGTCCCGTCCATATTCTGAGTTCCCGTTCAACAGCCTGGTAGAGGTGTGAGAATGAGGGAATCCCTAAGCCGGAGAACGTCACCTTTTTCTTGACCTGGTATTCTTCATCACTCGAAATCACAGGTCGAACGGCCTTGACCGCCACCTATCGTATTCTAATCGTCAACAGCGTCCTTGGAAACAACTGATACCAAGAAAACGCACCTTTTCGGGAGACGACTGCTTGCGTTGCAGTTCACAGCTCCAGACATCGCTGAAGCCTCCATAAGCAACAGGATACGTGTTCATCCTCACCAATCTTTTGGTAAGGTCTCTGGCGCGTTTTGCACGCCTCTCGGTCGGGGCATGTCTTTGAGATATGTGGCGACGTAATGCCTCCGGGGAACGAATGTTCTTCTCACCAGCTCCGACACCCCACCCATTATAACGTGGATATCCACGCACGGCTTCGTACTTGGGCTGGCCAGGACGAAGAGCTTGAAAGAGTCCTAATGCACCTCCAGATGAGATCGCTTTCCACGAAGGGACCTCGTAGGGAATGGAGACGAAGTAGCTTGACATGTCAGCAGGGGACCGTTGGAAACCAGCCTCGGCGTCCTAGTAGTTTCTTGCAAGCGCGAGCTCTTAAATACCAGTTCGAAGCAACCAGATAGCATGCTCGGCCCGAAATCTGACAAAAATGTAGAGCTGTCGAGGAATTTGCTGGCCGCCTGCCAACGGCCATATTGTGAGTTGGAGTGCGGGAGTTCTGTGTAGGCCGCCCTTGGCACAAGTTTGGCGCTGTTACTGCTTGAGCACTCCAACTGTACCCCCACGGAATTTGAAATTTCATTCCAGCACCATGCGACAGGCTACTAGTATAATCCATACCCTTGGTTCGCTTCGAGAGGCACATACAGGTTATGGGGGGAGTATGGAGTCGTTGACAAAAAGTGTCTGAACCAGTCAGAGTTATGAAGAACTGAAGTTCATACTTGCGCTATTTCGTGTTTGAAGTGAAGTAGCTAGGTTAAACACAGACGTATAAGCATTCGTATACCGCCACCACCGCCCAGAACGAGTGCATGCCCCCTCTCCCCCTGCTTCCAACCGCGACATCAAGTTTCATCCCATCCGCTGGCGCCAGTCGGCTCCGCACCCCAGCCCGACGTAGGCCCGGGCTCTGCTGACCAATCGGTCGCCGGAGCAGGGTCTGCAGACCAGTCTAGACCTGTTTAAGTTGTGAGATACCGTGCACAGCGGGTCCAAAACATCACTTACCGCCATCCGTGGCAACCAACGCGGGATTGATGGATCCTCCTTGAGGGGCAGAAGGAACATCCCACTCTGAAAGTCCAGGCTGGACCTCTGGCTCGGCAGCAGCAAGCTTGGCCTGGGCTTCCTCCTGTTGTTGCCTCTCCACTTCCTCGGGGTCACGGTAGAAGAACATGTCTACCATGACGTTCCAGCCGTCGGGAGTGCGGGGAATCGTCCCACGCAACCTGAGCACTTCCCGTGCAAGCAGCCACCAGATGAGACCAATAGAATGACGGGTCTTGTTGTTGGTGGGAATCGCAACATCGACAAACTTGAGTGGGGCATCTGTGTCACAGAGTGCAATGACAGGGATGTTGACATAGGATGCCTCGCGGATAGCCTGGTGGTCCACCCGAGGGTCGGTCACGATGATAAGACGGGGCTCCTTGAACGAGCGGGTGATGTAATTAGTGAAGGAACCTGGAGTAAACCGACCGGCGATGGCTTGAGCTCCGGTGTTGGCAGCAAATTTCAAGACGGCGCGGTGACCATAAGGGCGTGCAGAGATGACACAGACGTCATTCGGGTTCTCGACAGCAGCGATTACACGGGCGGCGAACACGAGCTTTTCCCAGGTTTTTCCGATGTTAATAATATGAATTCCTTTGCAACAACATCGTCGAGATCAAATCAATGCACGCCGAAACAGGGTCTTACCGTCGACTCTTCGCTTGAAGACGTATGGCTCCATCTGCTTGTCGCAGTTTTTCGTTCCAATATGGCATTGAGCAGAAAGGAGGAGCTGGATCTCCTCATCTGTGGCGCTCAGAATGGAGGGTAGTTTTGACGACATGACTGGACCTGCACGATCATCAGCATCATGTCCCAATGACATCTATATGTTCGACCCTCCATCCAACACGTTCCTAGCACCAAACTCGCCCTGCGGCTACCACAGCATGGATATATACGCAGACACGCACCGTTTACGGTGTTTAGACTTGAGCGTCGTGTCGGGCGACGTTGACTAGCTTTGCGGGATTCCTGGGCTCGTCGTGCTCCTTCGATCAACGCAGAGTCCGCTCGGTTATTCCCGAACTGAATTCCCATGCGTGCCAATTTAGGCTAACTACCCCTGTCTGGCTAGAACCTTGGTCAATTGAGCGATGTCGTCCGGTCCAACTTTACAACAACCTCCAACAACCAAACCTCCCCAACCTTGTCCCAATGCATACTCTGTGCACCTTGCCACTCTCTCCGTCCAACCAAGCTCTGCCTCGCCATTCGGTTTGACAACTAGCCATGGCCATTTCCTAGAACACAAGATCTCAGTGCAAGCCTCCCCGAATTGGTCCAATAACCCGTGCAGATGTTCCACTGCCACGCAATTAAAACCAATCCCACTTGGAAAAGCCAACGCCCTCCCATCCCCATCTGTACCTTTTCGTACCATATATTCTGCCACCTCCTTGGCGCGTAAATGTTCACCACCCGGAACGCGCGTCTCCGAGCACCTTCCATCAGGAAACACAGCAGTCAACCACCACGGCTTCATATGTCCTCCTTCTGCACGAAGCACGTCCGCCACTCGCGTGACCGCACGTCTGATCGCAGTAATTTCTCGTGCCAGTGGGACGGTCTCAAATGCGATGCCGTCCACAAGACTCCATGCGTCTTGGATGCGAGTGTACGCCAGGAGTCGTTCCGCATGGAAGTCTGTCAGTGCTTGTATCAACCTTTCTATCCCCTCCACCTCGTCTCCAAACGATGTCGTGTTCTCTTCGGTGACTGAGTATGCTTTCGGACCATAGGGCGGCGGAAATATCCCATCGAAATCTTGCATAGGAGAGACCGTGCTCTCAAAAGTGCCAAGAGATAGTACGATGCGGATCTCGTTCCGATGGACACTTTGGTTCTCTGCGCAGAACAGGGCATGAGCACGGGCTGCGATCGAGATGGCGTTCGACATGATTCGCAGAGCCTGATCACGAGAGTATCCCTCGAGCTCAAGGATGATGATATAGATAGATCTACTCACGTAGATGTCAGGATCGTCCTTGCTCCAGCGCGCAGGAATGACAGATGGGCTTGAACAAGCACCTCTGATTTCTCTTCATCGGTGGCCGCTCGGGTAGACCACAGTGGAGTGTGTGCGATCTTGAAATTCAAAATGTCCTCCAATGTACTTCCCTGGGTGGCCTTGCTGTAAGACAATCAAATCAGCGTTTCCTGCGACTCGATCCTCACCAAGCCACCATCAGCAATATTCATCTGCCTGTCAAATATATCATTCAGCGATGACTCGGACATGTTTCAAGCGGGCCAATGTCCGGTGTGCCCGATCCAGCCACACGCTGGCACTAGCACTGGCTGCGGGCCATGACGCCATTTGTGGCAGTGTATTACCAGCCAAGGGACACACTAATCCTACTAGGTCGTGATCTCTGTTACACGCTGTCCTCGTATCCCATTCTATCGAATAATCCCCCGTCCCCATCCCTTTGGGCGTTGGCAGCACCTTTGATACTATAACCTATCGATGGATGCCGATCAGGCTCAGGCGACTGCTCCCTCAAGATTCGCCTGGCGCGTCTTCTGCGATCCGGATTGCCACCCGAGCTGGTTTCCCCAGCGTCCGCAATGCGACTGAGTAACGATGGCGTCGGATCATCTTGTCCTCTCAGATTCACCCTTAGTCTCTTTGATTGGGGGTTGTCTTCCGAAGAGCTACCCGATCGTTTTGGTGGTGGTATGCTCGCAGTACGTCGGAGAGTGCCGTCTCGCATTGCGGTGCCTGATAATGTCATCGGAAGGTCGAGGTTGGGGAGCAGTAAGCTAGTGGCCGGTCGTTGTGGTAAGTGAGCGGGCCGTTCAAGCGTAATTCCATTCTTCATCGTGGGCTTCATCTCTTGAGTGGGCGTTTGCGATGACGACGGTTGCTCTCCAGCCAGCAGCTGCTCAAATCAAGAAAAAAGATGTTGGACGTCAATGGCAAAGGGAGAACAGCCCATTGCGAACCCTTATTAGACCTTCAATTTCGTCGGCGTTTTCTTGTGTCTGCCCACAAGACAGAACTTGAAGAAATTTACTGATGGAAGTGATCAGGTATGATGGCAATATCCAATTATCCAGCTCTTTGCGCTAGAAAGAGTTATATCATTCTCGACGTTTGATGTAGAAAGACGTACGGTTTTGATAGTATAGAAAATATTTTTCACGGCCCGCCAAAAATTATCTCGATACAGCTTGGTGTTAAATAGCATCTGGGCGATTCAGTTCAAAGGGTGCGATGAGTGTACGTCAGACTGACCTCCAAGAGAATCGAGCTAGCATCAATAACTTGCCTCCGAAGCTGTGCAATTTGCTGTGTTTGAGTGGCAGTCTGTTGTTCACTCACGGATAATGCGTCCATGATCCAAGAGATTAATTGGACCTGGTCCTCTGGAAGGAATTTCTGAAGGACTAATTTCCGCGTCAGAGAACTAGTATAGAACTGGAGTAATTTGACCGCTGGCGTGGCGCGTACATCGACGGTGGCCGTTTGAGCCACCGAGAGGTAATGAAGTACAGCTTTCAGTTGCGCCGGGTCATTCGATTGTGTATGGAGCAGCTTCGTGACCTTGTCAAAGATAACTTGAAGTAAATCCTCGCCTCTGGAGCCGTCTCGATAGCACGGTAACTGCAGAAGTATGTCTTTCACAATGACATCCGCCGCGGTAGAATCCAACCTGGTTATAGCCTGTCCAACTATTAGACAGATATATATGGACACATATTTCGAAGACACACCAAGAAGAGTTGTGTGACGAGAATATGTTCGGCGTCTGAGCCCGGAGGATCAGTATACTTTTGTATCGCACTAATTGCGTCCGTTGCCAAGAAGGACAAGACGAGTAAACGTAATCGTTCTCTCGTCTGTCGTTCATCGTCATCGGGGTCTTCTTCCGTCGGAACAATCTGGTCGCATAATACGCCGAGTGTTACTGGGGGATCCATATCGAGGTGTTTGAGAAGGGCGAATTTTACGACGTCGACCTCTTCGAGTTCATCTATCGACGACAAGTAACATATTGCAGATATGATCAAGATAGAGCAACGGGGTGTATAACTTGGACTGGGAGATCAGAGGAAACTTACCGCTTTGGAGGAGTTGTACGAGGACATCAGCGTTCCTCTTGACCCACTTGTGCTGGACGGACGATACGTTGGTCACCGCATGGTACCCGCCCACGCGAACCTGGAGGCAACCACATCAGTCAATTACAGCCGAACCCGCCAAGGCCGGATGCCCCACTTTTGAGTCCTGGTCCTCACAGAGATCGTACACGGCGTTGATAGCGTCTTCCTCCAGATCTGGAACGTCGTTGAAGAACTCATGTATATGACACGCGGCATACGATTTGAGAGAAGGATAGCCGGTATGCGTGAGCGCAATGAGCTCCTGAAAGGCGTCTCTCCGCTACGCATGTTTCCCGTGTTGGGTCAACGAATGGGTGTGTGAATGTGAATCATATCCGCCTTACCGCACGTCCGGTAGCAGATGTGTCTCTTTCCGCCCGCCCGACCATCATCTTGACGTGTTTCAGTCGTTCGTTTACGCTTGATGGTGCCATGTTGTTTCGAATCCGGTCCAGTCAGCCTTGCAGGCGAGCGAGAAAGACAAACCAGCCTCAGAGATCAATGGCGCCCACCTGAAAATTAAAAATGGAAGGTTGTTCCCATGGCTGTACCTCGTGCCACTGGCAGTCGCACACGTCCGACACGTCCAGGTCGACATGCGCACCGACGAGCAGGTCCTCCATGACAGGATCAACCTGCCAAGGCTCATGAAGCGCCTTGAACAGTCAATCCAAGACGGCGATTGGTCCAAGAGTAGCCCGCCCAAGCGGGAAACGTGGATCAAAGCACAAGCGATGCTCCAGGTCAGTCCGATTCAGACCCCCTGAACGACACCATAACTCCATTCCCAGCAAATTCGGCACGCCCGATGCTTGCTACAGAATGTCGAACTCGACAGTGTGGACCCCACCCAGTACGTACCGCGCCATTATTGTCAATCTAACCAACCTTGCGCTGCGTACAGGGTTGAAAAGCGTCGGTTCCAACAGTATGCAACGACACTCAAACACCTTGACGATTACATGCGACAAGTGGAGCAAGTACGTTTTTCCAACGCTCCGTCACATTAATATCACGTTCACGCAACCCACAGCAACTGACGCTTCCGGCCCACAGACCGAAACCCCTCCTCCCGACCATACCACCACCATCACCTAAAGCCCCCATCTCGCCTGTTTCCATCTCCTCCGAACCCCACAACCCACCCGTCGAAGCAACCCTTATTCCCATTGAGTCAGCACCCTCTCCGTCTATCCCATCCGTTCAAAACCTCCTCCCCGCTTCCCCGATCTCCGAACCAACACGGGCACCCGAACCTGGTCCATCACACACCTCCGACATCCCATTAGGTGCTGCCGCCGCACCGTCCTCTTCGAAAGTCACCGCCACCCCAACCATCCTCCAAAACTCGCGTGCCCTCCAAGAAGAGCTCACAGGACAGCTTGCTCTCATGGCAACCCAGCTCCGTAGAAATGCGACCCACTTTTCAGAGTCACTTGACAAGGACAAATCCATCCTCGTCGCCATGCAGGAGAAAGTCGAGGGCAACTTTGACTTCATGAAGCGGGAACGGGTTCGGTTGAGGGATTTCAGAGGAAAGAGCGGGGGCACGACGTGTTTGGTCATCATGAGCGTCGTCGTCGTCTTGATTGCGTTTATTCTTATGGTGTTTGTCATTCGACTGACATGATTTACGGACGGACAGACAATCTTTAATAACTTATATTTTGCCAGGAACCCCCAACTGTCGGTGCCCGATGCTTCTTTGTCGCCCCACTCGTTTGCCATATCTCGTTAGTGCCGCCGTTGCATGGCGGTTTTGAGTGATGTACATGTCTCCTAGCTTTTATTGGATCAGTTGTTCTGCTGATAATATTTGAGCCCTGCAAGATATGTCCGGAATGTCACATTAATAGTTCACGAAAGTCAGTCAACTTTCCATCGACACCGTTATCGTCAAGGAAGACCCGGGACTGGACGTGGCCAGGTCTGAGCAACCTACTTGGATTTTTCTTTGGCATCAACTACACTCACTCATCAAGTTACTCTCCCGGCTCGGGCTTGTGTACATCGAAGAAATATTTACTAGGTTCGTTCGCTGCCGGACCTTGGCGTGAATTACCATGGGTCCATGATTATAGCGGCAGCACGCCAGTTTGGAATGTAACATAACAAAATATGTGACAGGGTCCACACCAGCGTCATCGTGCTAGCTGGCAAAAACAATCATCAGATTCTGGCTCTCAGACAAACTAGTCCTGTTTTCAATTGTTGAGGTTGACACGGTTTATACATGTACGTGAAATATGCTACACTAGATCACAAGGTTGTATTAAGTGAATGTATGGGCGGACTTGATGTACACTATGCTACGTTGCCTTCGAGTTTGACCATCTTTGAGCTTGACTGGGCAAACAGAATTAGTTGTTTTGAGACGACTGCTTCTTCGTGGTTAATAGCGCAGGATCCTATCGCCATGGAAAGTCCGGTGCTTAGTACGGCGGTCTCGATCATAGAATGAGGTAGTCACTTACGACAGCAAGGGGAGATTTGCTCAAACGATGCTCGCACGACCGGATTTCATCGTGGACTTGAGCTCCATGAATGGCTTGATTCTGAATCGCTAAAGTTTCCATTTCCTGGGTCCGTGGCTTATTTAAAAAAGGCGGTAACACTTGAAACTAAGAGCTCACCAGACGCAACATCTCCAACTCAAAGTATTGTTCATGTTCCCTAGCTGAGACCTAATTGACACGGATTACGACAAGTCTTCCCCCAACAATAAGCTTGGTAAAGGCAACTCACCTCAATCCTCTCACGAGCTGACAGCTTTGCTCTCGGGTAAGGGTGATATCTTAACAGGTATGAAACACGGTAAGCCGGCAATCGTCCCGTATCCATTGGAATGTTTAAAAAGCAGTAAGAACGAGATAGTAATGTCCGGCTTCAAAAAACGGAAAAGCTGGTAGGCAATCCGAGCGGGGAGGAAGAATGAGAGGGACCGAAAAAAATAGAGGCCCCATTTTTTATAGTTGAAATCAGATTCCGTGCCCCGCCAGGGTAGCGTGACGGCAAGACCGCACCAAACGCGCACAAGCTTGCGGAACTCGGTTTGCAACGGCCACCGTTTTAACTCGTGCTGCAGTGCCATTTGCTTCCGCAGATCAGTGACGATGTCGACAAGCAGCTGCACATCGACCTTGACGCTTTACCGGCAGATTTCTGACCAACATCCATAAATCAAAGTGAATATTCGCCGCTAGTACCCCAAATTGAGCAAGGTCTCGAGCCTGGCTGGACCTCTTGAAATTGGAACACCGCTGACGAGAAAAAAAGGTTTGCAGGCATGAACTATAAAGTCAGGTGCTAACAGAGCATAGATTATCGAGCCAAATGGCGATCATAACGCCTCAGACTCATCTGCGAGGCCAGGCACCCAAAACTATGGAAAACACGCAGGAAGGGGCATACTGCGGCAACCCGGTGGGAAATGGAGGTGTGACATCGTCACAAATAGGGGATATGTCACGTCACACTAGAAATGCACAGGCAAGTTTGTTCAAGACGACAATGATCGAAATATGCAACTCAACGTGTGCTCCTCAAGGCTCCAAGAATGACTTCAAGATGCTTGTGTGAGCGTATGACTGCAAATCTGTAACCCCCCCAGCCATGTCAAGCGGCTGGCAGGCCCAATACGCCAGTAGGACATGCTCCTGACGACAGAACAAATGGTCCATCAAAAATGTCTTTCCATCATATGAATGCATGTGGAGTGAAGCAAGACACTCACTCGAACAGTCTGACTCTGCTGGACCCCTGGACCGCCGTGGTTGGTACCCTGCCGCACACCCCCACCAGGGCAGTGAATAAACGCTTTGAAGCCTCAATAGGCGGGAGCGAGACAACAGTAAGTGCCGAACGAACAAGACGTGTGTATGACTTGCTGCGACCAAGAGACTGGAATTTTTCGCCGTACGATTGCCTTGACGAAATTTCAAGACCGCCGATCCTTATCTGCTGGTACTGTGGATTTTTTGTGGTGCACGAAGACTACCCGTGCAGAGTGGCATTGTTCATCATCAAGCATATCGTGGACCAAGAAGAAATGGCAGATAGCCGTGCGATGAATAGCGCGCAAATTGGGGTGGACATTTGGACAACTCCGCCCGCAGGCCTCCAAACAAACGGTCTCACATGCCACAATCTGTCTGTTTTTGAACCCCAGCGAACTCCTTTGTGATCGTTTTTTTTTCCAATGGCATTGTCGGTGACAACTAAATTTTCTACTACTCTGAATGTACCGTCCGGGATGCCAACCATCGTGGTCATGGGGTCGGTGCGTGCTTGGCTTGGTTGCCATGCTCCAGGCTCATCTGACAGAATTTCAACTCGCCGCAGATACCGAGAGGTGCACCGCCAACTATCGTCCCTCGTCAAGTACCAACCCTTGGACGCGATCAAGCTTGGGGGGATTCACCTCTACACACCCAACCTCAAATAAAGTACGCCAGATCGAGTAGAGGTTATGGTGGCTCTGGAGTACGCGGCCTCCATGCCAGAACAACGTTCCATTTATTTCCCCAGCTACACAACCCCCACTGTTCAGCCAGCCAACCCATTGCTTCCTTTCTGCCTGTTACCTGCCACTATCTTCTTCCCCTCGTCATTCGCTTTTCCTCATATGCAAAACGCTAAGAAAGAGATAGTCGCCGTTGTCTGCACACCCTGCACGATGTGTTATGCCCATGAACTTTGAGGGTCACCGTCAAAATAACTCGACCAAGATACAAAACCAATCACCCTCTCTGGAACGAGATTCTAGGTTTCCTTCAAACAGGCTCACCAGCCTAGAGACGGATGTCAAGGCCTTGAACGTCAGTGAGTGCTTGGGCTCTGAGAGCTGACGGCTCTATCAGCTGACGATCGCGTCGTTTAGTGTACGACTTCGATCACAGCCTTGTCGTCTCTTTGACGTCGAAGAAAGAGCGCAATGTTTGGTCTATTCCACCGGCGCTTCCGAGCAGACCTGGAAGGTGAGCTGGTGTTATTCTACAATTAAGCTATTGACTAATCGCCTCTCCGTCGCGAAGGATGGTCGTCCATCTTTAGTTGTGGATGGTGGAATGGACACTACTAAATAGTAGGCGCGGAAGGCATTACTCATCCTACAGTAAGACGTGTATAACACTTGGCCTTGTTTGGTACTGATGCCATGTTACCAGAGGATCCAATTGGACTCTTCAGCCCGTTAGAGCCGTCTATCTCCGGCGTGGTTGCTTGCTTTCGATCCTGGAGGTGGTACCGTTAGCTACGCTGGCTGTTGGAAACTTCTGGCTTGTCCCAAGCACTGGCCGAGGGCTGGGCCAATGGAATTGGCAAAGAGTAGACCAATGGTCGTGTGTCAGTGATGTTATTATCGTTCTAGGATGGTCAAGTCAGGCGACCAACTCGTGCTTGAGTAAGCGCAGTGGTGTGTCTCTTCACTCCCAAACGCTGTGTTTCCTCTCATTCGTTTTCGCCCCCTCTCCCTAAATCGCACGCTCAGCGCTGGCTGCTCGGTGCCCCTCCCATTCTCACAGCTCACTACCGTATGAATAAAAACCCCGAAGGGGGATGACAGGCAGTTTTTAACATCGTCTATTATAAATCATGTGATAATAGACAATGTGCCTGCCAATCCCATCTACCTGAATCGTCGTCCATCTCGGCCATATCAGCTATGGATTTTTGTCGCCCTTGCTTTCCAATAAGGATTCTCCCAACCCGTGTCACCACGGGAGCCCGTATATCAATATCTTGCTCCATCTCTAAGCAAGATTCCTTTCGATGATCGATGCTCTAACCATGGTATACTGGCCAGAACAGCAACATGTATGTCCTCGACAGCGTCATACACGGATAAGTTGATTGTATGTCTTGTTCGCCCCCTTGATGATGTCTTGTCAACCTTTTGATCATTCTTGTTAGACGCGTTTGGGAGTGGCATCGCGTAGGTTTCAGGCGAACTCCACCAAAGAGTCATTATTACTCGCGTGTTGGTAGGTGGTTCCAGTCGGCGGTCCTTGCGAACCGTGCGCCGGGTACAAAAAATGGCGTGTATGTTGCAGACTCGCCCATCATCCGTGTACTGATCACGCACGCGTGATCATTCAAAAGATCACTCAGGCTTCTCATTCATCAGGCGTCCGATGCAAGCGTGAGCGCTGCCACTACCAAGAACTGCCACCCTGGTAAGCGGGTCGACGTTCATTCGAAAAGAGAAGGCTGACTGACGCCATGTTCATGTCTACACAGGACGCCCGTGGAATGTGTGCGCGGTGGCTGTCTTCCCCAAAAAATTATATGAACGACCGAATCCATACCCGACATGACCTACTTTACCGAATATGGTTCACATGGTAGATCTTTTTCACCATCTTTCTGTGGTTCGAGTCCCAGTCGTACTCAGCACGTGACGTATTATCATAGGTCCTTAGACTGGAATTGACACAGCTGAATATGGGCAGGACTACATCCCGACAGACACTGAAGCGGAAAGCTTCGTGGTAGAAAAATGTGTTCAATGGCAATCTGTCATGAATCGACCAGCTGGGAGGTACCGATACTGATGTGGGTTAATACTTCAAATTATAGATTTGGTCAGATAGTACGGCTATTGGTTATGGTCTTCAAACCACTACGTTTTGCAACATGATAATGCTCGTGAGGGAAACACACTTGACCTGAAGCACAAGGCAGCTTTGATCCGAGAGACTGTCCTCGTCTGGCCCATGCGTAAGTAGGTTCCCACCATACTAGATAATCGATAACATGATCCATGGAACGACAAATCTACTTTTGGACGTCACCCTTTTTCTTTTTCTTCTTTTTGCGTGCTGGCGCACCCTCGGCACCATCATGATCCGCCTGGGAAGTAACCATTTCTGCCTGTTTGGATATCGCAGGGTTTGGATCAGGCTCCCGGCGGCGCTTTTTGATGGCGGGATGTCCACCACGAGATTTTTCCGTGGGTTGAGCAGCAGGTGTCGTTGGTTCGATAAGTGGGGCGACGTTTACTGCGGATGACTCTGCGCCGATCTGTGCTGCCAATGCAGGTGGCTCAGCAGCTTGAACCAGTTCGCTCGACGAAGTTGGCACAACTACCCTGGGTTCGGAGAGTACGGCACGGTATGTTTTGCGAGTCTCTGAAGGAAAGCGCGAGGGCCGTAAGTCAGCCTATATGAACAGGTCAACGAAAGACGCACGGGCTCGCAGGACCAGAGATTTTGGCGTGACGGCGGACGCGTCATGCGCTAAATTTTGGGCCAAACCAAGCAGTGTAATCCTAGGGAGGGTTTTGGAACGATACAGGGCGAAGCGAGGATACACTTACAGGTTTTGGACGTCCTTGGGACCTCTATAGCCGCCTTCCCCAATGACCCCGCCGCTAACAATGATTCCCTTTCCCTTCGTGACCCGGACAACCTCTCGTGCGGCGGCCCACCAGTTCCGTTTTGCCGTGAGCCCGGTGTCGGTCACTCCGAGGTTCACATGGCTGGACTCGGGGTCCCCGAGAGCGCCTGCATAGTTGATTTCGAAGACAGCCCCATTCTTGATGGCAGTACGAACGAGTGTGTGTTTGAGGTGGAACGGGAGTCGCGGTAGCGTGAGGGGTAGGGTGATGACGTGGGCCGTGAGTGGCGAGGGCTGACTATGTGTAAGACATGCGGCAGAGAACGTAGCTGCGGTCGTAGGGGAGAGCGCGATGAGGTCGTAAGCACTGGCAACAGATGTATTGGCACTTGTCTGGTAAGGGGGAAGTCAAAAAAGTGGGCAATGCAACATGGAAAAAAGGCACCAAACCAAACCCTTTCTCGCTGTCTTCATCGATATTGATCGTCAGTCGCTTCAGAAACACGACACCCGTCCTCTTTCTCAGTTGGGGAAACAGCAAGTCCAAAATGTTGACATGGGTCTTTGGGTCGATTTTCTTTTCGATGGTTTGGTTGAATGCGATGATAGTGTATCCTACTGCGCTTTGAAACATGAAAAGGAGTTATGAATGCAATGAAAAACTGACAATGAACGAGGAGATCAATGCGGGCTTCGATGGCTGCGACCTGAGCTGGGGTAAACACGACATTGCTGGTTGCTTGTGGTTGCTTTCCCTTGTTCTTCTTTGACTGTGGCGCCGTTCCATGACTTTGGTGTGCGACGACGGGGACATTGAGGTCGAAGAACATGAGTGTTTGTTCAAGTTGCAGTTGTCGTGTCAATGATCAACCTCAGGGGTTACTAGTGTTACGGTTCTAACCAGTCCTAGTCTAATATCCACAACGGACCCAATTTGCGAGCTAGAATTTTTGCGACAGTAGGTAATAAGAGCGCCTTAAGGAAATGGTTAATAAGTTCCCTATCAAACGTATTCACTTGGTCGCCTTAGGCCTTACTAGTACTGATTTTATCGTCGGCTTTTTCGCTGGTTTACTTCAAGTCAACTTGTTGCTCCGAGTCTCCTGTCGGATCAAACCCTTATGTATTTGATTATCCAATTGTAAATTGGACTGGCCTAGTAACTAGGTTCACGCTGGCGAGTTCGACATTCTTTAGCAAGGATCGGATTTACTAGTACTGGGAATGGTGCTTTGTCGATGGAATCGTTCAGATGGAAAGTCGTCTTTACAACTGAGGCTTGAACTTCTGCACCATGTTTCGAACAAACACCCCACCAAGACCTTGAGGCAGCGGCGCATTGGACACGATTGGCATGTCTTGATTGACAGACATGCATACTGACGAGCAGGTCCTCCAACAGGATAAACTTGTCTTGAAGAGTCCAAGGCTCCACAGCATAGGGCCTCGGCCGGGCCGGTAACCAAGCTAAGCTGTTCTTGAAGGAGTTGACGCCAATACCTTAAGTTCCCATGCATGAAAAAAATGTTGAAGAGCAATTTGACTCAGAGTCTACAAAGCAGAAGCACACAACTCACAGTCGGAGGAAAGAGCGGAAAACTGAACAATAGGGATTCAAGTTGAGTCTACTACTTCATAAGCGACGGCTTTGAACAGGGCATCGAGAGCAGCCACTTCAAGACTTCGACGTTTGTACTTCTTGAACGCAACCATCGTCTTGATCACGTTGGCCCCTGCAAGATATCTCTGGCTTCACGATAGCTACTACAGACAAATGGAACAAATCAGAGGAAGTCCCATTAGTTTGATAGAAGTCGATCACCTTTCCGCCAACGTTGTTGTGGCTGGTGGTAATTTATCATCAGGAGATTTGGAGTGGGAGGGTCAGAGCTATCGGGAAGGCGGGTCGGGAAGATCATCGAGTCATTGGGTGGCAATCCCCGATTTGTGTTTTACACGGAGGGGGAAACATTCAAGACTTCACCGCAATACAGACCACCATGCACCATACCCCGTCAAGGGGTAAACGGCAAATTTATCCTTGATGTTTCAATAAACCAGCCCCTGTTTCTGAATGTTGACACTTCATACATAAGTAGTTTTAAGCGACTCGTACGTGAAATATGCTACATTACATTGCGCGCCCTTTCTTCGGTTCAACTGGCTGACTTGGCAACAAAGCTAGCCAGAAGACTGCTTCTCCGAAGATAAGAACGCATGGTCCTGCCACCAGTGGAAAACTCGAGGCTTAGTATAGCGATCTCGATCACGGAATGAGATAGTCACTCACGACAACAAGGGAAGACATGCCCGAACGATGCTCGCGCGACCAGATTTCATCATGGAGAATAGCTTGATTAAGAGTCAAGGAGGAGTGGATTTCCTAGATCCCCGGGGCCCCGTGGTCCATTAGAGGTGATAGTATTCCGAACTAGAAGCTCACGAGATGCGACATGTACGACTCAAGGTATTGTCCGTGCTCCTTAGCCAAGGCCTAATCGTCACGATTCAAAATAAGTCTTCCCTGCAACAATAAGCATGGTCAAGGCAACTCACCTCAATCCTCTCACGAACCGACAGTTTCGCTCTTGGATAAGGGTGAAATCTTAACAGGTATGAGACACGGTAAGCCGGCAGCCGTCCTGTGTCCATTGTAATATTGGAAAAAAAAACGAGATAGAAATGTCCGGCTTGGAAGATGTGAGAGATTGAAAAAAATAAAGGCTCCATTTTTTACAGTCGGAATCAGACTCCGTGTCCCGCCAGGGGTATGTGACGGCAAGAGCGCACCAAACGCGCACAAGCTTGCGGAACTCGATTTGCAACAGTCACCGTTTCACTTGTGCAGTGTCATTTTGCTTCCGCAGAACAGTGACGATGTTGACAAGCAACCGGGCGTCGACCATAAGGGTTTGTTGCCAAATTTTCTGACAAACACCCATGAACCCAGACAGATTTTTCATCTCTGTTCCCCAAATCGAGCAAGGTCTCGGCGAGCCTGGCCACTGGTAGACCGTTTGAAATTTGAACACCGCCGCTGGCGGGAAAAAAGGTTGGTAAGTGGTAGAGTCAGAGGTGCTAACATAGGGCATAGATAGAACCAAATGGCAATTATATTGGCACGTCTCATCTGCAGGGATTCAAACACTGAAACTGTGGACAATATACACAGGAAGAGACGTACAGCTGCAACCCTGTGAGAAATGGAGGTGCGTGACATTGTAACGGATAGGGGAATGTCACGTCACACTAGAAATGCACAGGCAAGTTTGTTCAAGACGACAATGATCAAAATATGCGACGCAACGTGTGCTCCTCAAGGCTTCAAGAATGACTCCAAGATGCTTGTGTGAGCGTATGACTGCAAATCTGCAACCCCCCCAGCCATGTCAAGCGGCTGGCAGGCTCAACATGCCAGTAGGACATGCTCCTGACGACAGAACAAATGGTCCATCAAAAATGTTCTTGCATCGTATGAATGCATGCGGAGTGAAGCAAGACACTCACTCGGACAGTCTGACTCTGCCGGACTCCTGGGCCACAGCTGGGATTCCATTGCACATCCTACGAGGGCAGCGAACAGACGCTTTGAAGCCTCAACAGGCGGGAGCGAGACAACAGTGAGTGCCGAACGAACAAGACGTGTGTATGACTTGCTGCGATCAAGAGACTGGAATTTTTCACCGTACAATTGCATTAACAAAATTCCAAGACGGTCCATCCTCGATCTTTCGGTGCTGTGGATTCTTTTGCGGTGCACGAAGACTACTTGTGCAGAATGGCGTTGTTGACCGTCAAGCATATCGTAGACCAAGAAGAAATGGGTCGTGCGATGAACAACGCGCAAATTGGGGTGGACATTTGGACAACTCCGCCCGCAGGCCTCCAAACAAACGGTCTCACATGCCACAATCTGTCTGTTTTTTTGAACCTCAGCGAGCTCCTTTGTGATCGTTTTTCTAATGGCATTGTGGGTGACAACGAAATTTCTACTACTCCGAATGCACAGTCTCGGATGCCAGTGATCACGATCATGGTGGTCGGTGCGTGCTTGGCTTGGCTATCACACACCCGGCTCACATTAGTCGTCGCAGACACCGTGGAGTGCATCCCAGCTACCGTATCTCGTTCGGGTACTAACTCTTCAAGCCTTGGACGTGGTCATGCTTGGAGAGTCCACCGCATCTACACGCCTGACTTCAAATTAAATGCACCGGTTCGGGTAGAATTTCTGGCGGGGAGTTGTGTCGGGATGAGATGTTGATTGCAGGCGTTTACTTCGGGATCCGGGAGGGTACGTGCCCTCCATGCTAGAAAGAGCGGTTCCATTCACCCCCAGCTACAACGACCCCCCATGGTTTAGCCAGCCAAGTCACCGCTTCCTTCCATCTGTTACCTGCTCGCTACTGCCTCGTCCCCTCGTTTCGCTCTTGTCACATCAACCAAGACATAAAACCTTTCCACAGGCCAACTCCTGAAACGAGATTCTAGGTCTCTTTCGATGGCACGTGAACGCAATTGAGTGCTCAGCCATTGCATGGCTGACGCCCGTTTCGTGCCGTATACGGCCCCGATCACAATATCCTCGCCTTGAATATCAAAGACGAGCTCGACGTTTGATTTCTTCTTCCGAGCAAACCTGAAAAGTGAGCCCATACCCCCTCTACAGTTTAATCCGCCGACTCATCGCTCCTTCACCACGAAGAATGATCGACTGCCTTTAGTCGTGGATAGTGAAACTGCATCGTGTGCAAGGAAGTGCTTACTCGTCCCTTGGTAAGACGCTTGTAACACCCGGCCTGGTTTTGGTGCTGACGCCAGGTTACCGCAGAATTTATTTGGGTATTCGTTTCGACCGGGCGCGCGCGCGCGCTTAGGACTGCCGGGTTCAACACGGGTCCAAGGTGTGACCGCTGTCGATGGCGGTTCAAGCACCCAACAACAAGGCCAACGGAAGCGGCAAAGGGTGGAGCGCAAGGTGGTATGTATATCGTGTTATCCTGGCAACGCTTCCGATTGTTTCCTTGACATGTACGTAGGTAGGAGACTTGGTCATTCCCACCTCGTAGACGGCTGGTTATCAGACTAAGCCAAGTTCTTGGTGCCTACGAACATACGAGCGGGTTTTCGTGCCTCCGAGAAGAATAATTTGCCATTCCGTGCATGAAAAAAAAAAAGAATTCTAGGCAGCAGAGATGCATCCAGCTGAAAATTTTGAGTCAGAGGGGAGGGTAAAGGACGGATCGTTGGACCCATCGGCAACAGCGTTAAATAACGTTGAACAGGATAGGCAGCCTTGAAGTCCTTAGATCGAAACACCTTGATCACCAAGTTCTCGTTGCATAACTTACACTACATACGTTACTCCAGCACGCACGCCACACGGTAATGCACGATTAAAATGTCCACGTATTCGACAAGGTCCCAAGCATGTGAGAAGCACGACAGATGCAGAGCGAGATGGAGCGAGTAGTAGTGTGAGTGCACGTATGTCCAAAAAAACGTTAGTAGCAAAGCGTCCAATGAGGAATGCCCGGTAAGTAGCCTAGTTTAGTAGTCCTGCCAACGTAAAGAGAAAAAAAAAGTCAAAAGCGAGCGTCCGGAAAGGATTAGGTCCAATGAATGAAACTAGGAATGCGAAAGAATGTTATCGATAGACTGGTTCAAAAAGTCTTTGCGAAGTGTCAAATCCGCTCTTGGGTATCGGGCTGCCATCGCCTCGCGTGCAGTCCTATGGTGCATGGTCAACGACGGTCTGGCCAACACGAAAGAATGGGCTTACTTCTTTGTCACCGTCATCAAGTCCTGCGTGCTTAAATACGTCCTGAGGGCCCCGTACAACTCCTCGTCGGAGGGGTTCGGGTTGTTGCTCGGCCCCGCAAACACAGTCGTAGCCATAGAGAAAGTCGAGGTAGGGCGGAGGGTATTACTGAATCCGGGTTGTGGATGTCCTCCCAAACTCAACGCTGGCGACATGGCACGGTTCATGGTCGCCGAATTGACCGACATGCGCAACTGGTTGACGGGCGTGCCTGGTGTTAGACGTTCCTGGGATGGACTGCGGAAGGCGGACTGCCTCAGGTTGGCAGAAGCCCTGTTGTAGTCGGACACAGCACGGGAACTTGGGCGCGATGGGGGACCCCGAAGCGGATCGTGCACAGGATTGGTATCGCGGTAAAAGTCTCCCGCTTCGGGTTGGTATTCATACACCGAGGGGCGTTGCGAATCGGGACGGCGAGGTACGGGCGCGGGTAGGTACTTGGCGTTCGCAGGGTTCTGCTCTGCACTGATGGAGTTGTTGGATTGACCGTCCCCATACGCCTCGGCTTCGTATTCTGCGGGCACCATCAAAAATCCGCCGACGAATAGTTAATAAATGGTACTGACCACTCCACTTCTTGTATGGGATCATGGAATCGTTGAATTTCATCTCATTGCCGTCAGTAACGACCTTCTTGTTCTTTCCATCATCGAGGACAACACGTGTGTTACCCCAACCAAACTCGTCCATACGCCAGAACGAGTAGAGCGGCAAGAAGAAACTGTAAACCGGGTACCTAGACTTGGGTGTTAGACAAGGTTTGGCATTCAACTGACGGTACGAACGAGAGAAGGTACACAATCATCCAACCCACGAGCATGAACTCTCGCTTGACGATAAAGATCAGAGCCTATAATATCGCGACTCTCAAGACACTCCACCAAAAAGAACACGAAGACGGCATACCTGTAAACCATAGACCGCAGCGATCATAGCAATGGAGATGATAGGGAATGCTGATTCTCCTGTCGAGACTTGAATGACCAACCAAACCAACTACAGGTCTAGATGAGCGCCCCACGACAAACCAACAAGTTTAAAAAACCCACATAAACGACGGTAGCGGGCAAAATCTATACAAAAGATCATCAGATATATTCGGTGGCTTACACGCGAATAGTACCCACCAGTGTGCTAATGAGATCCAGGTAGACAAAGAACCGCATCGAGAAACAACATATACCACAGAGCTCGGGCAGGATGGCAAGCTCGCAGAGGTTATGGATAGTCGAGTTGATCCAGCGGCGACGTTGAGAGAACAGCACTCGCCACGAGACTGGCGCCATTGTCCGAGCAACCGCATCAGGCTGGAATTTGGTCTTGAACGAAGGGAAGTGTTTCATAAGGAGCGTTGTCAGGAACCGATCTTCACCGAGCGAGAACAAGTTCTTCTTGTGGAGCGTGTCGACGTGAGGCTCTGCGTACTCGTCGATGACACGGTTGGAGATGAAGATCGGGCGGCCCTTGTCGACAGTTCGAATACGGTAGAGAGAGAAACATCCTGGGAGACAGGACACGGAGCCAAACAGACTCTCAAAGGCTTTGGCGAGATGGTGGGAGATGTAATACTCATAAACCTAGATGGCGTCAGATAGACAACAAAATACAGACGAAATGCTCTGACCTGAATCATTGTCCACCATGAATTCTCCTCGTTTTGCAACTTCGTCTCACCACAGATACCGATGATATTGGAGTCGTCGCTGGCAGCGGCGACCAACCTATTGAGGGATTGAGGCGTGACGAGCTAGGACGCGGGCGAGTTAGTAGCAAATCGGTATCAATGAAGACGACACTCACGGTATCAGCGTCGACAGTAAAGATGTACTCGTAGAATGTGGGATCAATTCCAATGACGTTGCGCATTTGATGGTATATTTCCAATTCCAAGGGTGTCATGGGCGCATCAAAGTGGACACGGTTGAGGTACTGCATAAGTAACACCTGACTGTCACGCTTCCCTCTGTTGCCGGGTTTTGAGCGCTCCGTTGGTTTGCCGACCTTGGCCACAACCAGGTATCTTGAGGAGCGACTATCAGACAATCACAGGGCAAGATAGGAACAAAACTTACGGGACAACGTGGCCTTCGAATTCGTACAGGCCCGAGTAGATCTTGCCGTAGTTGAGCTTCTGGGAACCCTCCCCGATAGACTTGAACATGAGAGGTTCCGCGTTCCTCGCCGCAGGATCAACGCCAAAGATATCCAGTACAATATCAGGGGTGGGTCGTTCATTGCCGCTACCGATGATGTTACCATCACAGATGATGAAGATCAGCTTCCGTTTATCATCGTAGTCCAATCCCGCAAGCGAGTCAATGGTACTGCGAAGGGAATCCTCGCCTTCAGTGTAACACGGGACCTGGCAGAGTACGAATTTGTCCAGACGTTCGGGGAAACGCTTTGTCCCAAGTTGTAACGCAGCCAAGACTAGTCGACATGTCAGACTTTCAAACCACCATAATCGAAGAACCTTCACTTACACTTCAAACCCATGGAGGCCATGATAAGACTGGAGAACGCCAACAACATGTAATTCTGGACTTGGCACCGAGCAGTATACCTATAGTCGATCTCGCCCCAATAGAACGCATTCCTCAAGCAATCCATACTGGCCGTCCTGTTCGTTTCGTCCAAGGAGTCTAGGACTTGGTTGAGCGCGGACGTAATGTCTAAGCCGGCTTGTTGCTGGAATACGGAGACCAGATCCGATGGTAAGAAGTTATACTTGGCGACATCGAGCTCTGTAGTCGTCATTGTATACACGTAGTCGGTCAAGTCATAGATGGAGCTATCGTAGATGGCCCAAATCCTGCGCTGTGTCAGAAGAGAACAGTTACGTCGCAGTTGGATTGTACCCACCGTTGGATGTTTGTATCATTCGCCTGACCATAGATATCACTGGTTTCCCAAACCAAGGTGCCCTTGTGGAACTGGGTCATAGCAGGCATGTACGTTTGCGTGTACCAACTTTCGCTATCAAGAGCTGACGGAGTGGTGATCGCGTTCGACCCTGATGCATGTGAGGCTTGTGCATACACATAATCGGTTGTATTCTTGATGTCGATGTGCATGGTCTGGTCGCTGACGAGACCAGCGCACGCCTGGTACAGGGGTGGTGGGAAATAGTATGTCATGTCTGTGCCTGCTAGACCTGCAAGTACGGACGCTTGATTGCTAGGATCTCCGGTAATATCACTGTGATCGCCCTTGACGAAGTTGGTGACATCATAGACATTGCCTTGGACGGATACCCAGAAATCACTCGTCGTATCATGTTGTGCGACCTCGTCCGAGTTCCACGCGTAGTTGAAGTCGGGACAGAGGATAATACCAAAAGCGATGATATAGAAAAGGACCAAACAGTTTGCCAGGACGATGAGGACAAAGATGGTGACCTTCTCCCGCCACGCCAGACGGACATCAGGTCGTTTCATGCGGCCGACGAATGACAAGGCAAAGTTTGGTATCCAGCCCGTGATAAGCCGGACAAGGTAGAGCCAGTATCGCCGAACCCGAGTGGTAGGGAGTTGCTCTTCGAAAGCCTCGGTGGCATTGGCGACGGACACCTCCGCATCCTTAGGGAGTAAAGGAGGTAGGGGATCATAGCTTTCTCCCGCCTTCTTATCCCACACGGTCTCTTCAGGGTACGGGTAACTCGGGGATGCAACTGGAGCAGACCCGTAGTTATCAAAAACGCTCGGCGTCCGGGGAGGGTCTTGATAAGGAGTGATGGCCCTTTCGTCGAAAAATCTATGCTGCCCTTCTGCAGGCGTTTGAGGGTACTCGGTCGTATCATCCCGAATGATGCTATCATCCTCTTCCGACTCTTCACGAGTCAACTTCTTCTGCTCCTTTTCCGCGGAACGGAGGACGTCTTCGACAATTTTCCAGGCAGAATATGATAGCCATATCTTTTGGCGCCCGAGTGCGAAGTCCTTGTTTTCTATCCATCCATTTGATTGGACGCATTGGCGAATACGTTCCGCGTCAGAACCACGCATGGTTGGCCGATACCTCTCACAAAACTCCGCTTGATCAAACTGCGCAACGAATTCGATGGATCTCCGGGAGATCATATCTGGGAGGTTTAGGGCACGAATTTGCCCTTTAACACGACGCTTGTCAAGGGAGTTGGAGAACCCGTTGTCATTTGGTCGGATACAATTCAGAGTCCAGAGCCGTGTGTTGTCGAGGTTGGACAGCAGGTCCGACACCGTATGGTTTAATTGCGTTGTAACCGGATAAATCTTGCTAGGGTTCAGACGGGCACTTTCGGGCTGCGTGCCAGACAAAGGGGTGGCACTTCGGAGAGGGCGGGAGGAAACTTGTGCCTGAACGATCGTGTTTTCGTCACTCTGGTGTTTTTCGGTAGATAGACTTGGACCAGACATGAGCTTGGAAACGAGAGAATCTGACGAGCCACGCAAAAGAGTGACAATGGAGGGGTCAAGGAGATCCGCATCTTTCTCGACAAAGCTGGAGGCGTCATATGAGCAAGAGCCCGCGTAGTGATTGATGCTGAATGAACGCCTGTCTCCAGAGGTAGGCGCTACAAACGACGGGTGAACGGCGAACTTTGCGGACAAATCCTGCAGTAGCTCATCGTCACGCTGAACGTCGTCACGACCGCCTTTGAAGGACGTGGCAGCCTTGTCCAGCACGCCTAGGAGACCACCAGGTTTCTTGGGGCTGCGGTCTCCGACGGAGGGACCACGGAGAAGCTCAGTACACGCTGAACTGCCTAACGCTATGACGGCTGGCAAGGAGATGCCATCATCGGTGATTCGGCGATTGTAGCCCGAGTTGTTGTCGAAGACGCTGCGAAGCACATGTGATTCCACCAATTCATTGGTGAAATTGAAGCAGAATTCGTTGAATCCGCTCAGATGAGCGGTGATAAGGGTCGAATTTGCTTCAATAACCGGCGTGCCGCGCGTCTGGAAACCGGGCTGGTCAAGAAGCACAATCTGCGTGGCGGAACACGAGGGTGTCTGCGAGAGCGGAGCCACTTTGTAATTGGACGTCTCGACGACAAACGCAAAGAGGATGGCATAAAGATCCTGGACGAGGCAGTCTCTCTGTGCGGCGCTCTGCTTTGCGTTCAGCAAGACAGTGAAGAGCTCTTTGCGGACATAAGTCGTCTTGCAAGTCAAAGATTCCGCGAGATCCTCTGCGGTGACGCCAAGCAACTTGGCTGCTTGCTGAAGGACGGGCATGTTGAGGACATAAGCTGAGACGTCCTGCGCGTCCGCCTCGCCAAACTGAATGTTTCCAAGGAGGAGAATGGCAGCCAATATGCTGAAAATGGATGATATGTGCTTGGACTTGAAGCCGAGTGTTTTGAAGGCATCACGAAGATCGTCCATGGCAATGCCATCATCGCTAAAGGGCCCAGCGGGGAGGCGGTAACAATTGGATGAAGCGAGGAGGGCATAATCGGAGGGACCCTCGAGAGTGAGGGTATCTCTCTCGGAGGGATTTGCGCCGGCCAAGAGCTGATAGAAGACATGGAAGGAACGCTCCTCGTGGGAGAGACGCACGAGACGGGACTTGTCTAGACCAAAGGCAAGGACCTTGGCTGCGCTTATGCGGCCACGATCGTTGAAGTGGAGTTCGGTATAGCGTGTGTGTCGTGAGGCGTTAGGGTTCGTGGGAGTCTTTGCGTTGCCAAAGGCGTCAAGGAGAAGGGAGAAGGCCTTGATCTGCTCGACGATCTTGCCTTCACGCTTTGAGTGAGCGGAGAGGCGAAGGATCTGATCTACGAGGAGACGTGTGCTGGCAGACTTTCCTGAGCCGGAGATACCACTGAGGGGGAGTGTCAAGGGTGTGGAGAGAGAACTGATGACATGGGGCGTACCGAGCGATGACTGCCTGGGATTGGACTGTCCTTCTCATGAGAAGGTAAATCTTTGCAGCCTGTTCATATACATGAGGCTGGGGTGGGCGACGAGAATCTGCCAGGCCGAGTTTGGTGTCCTTGTAGCACCGCTCCTCGTACTCTTTTGCGCTTGCGTCGTTGACGTTGGCAAGGGTCTTGCAGGGGTTGACGACCACGAGAGCGGTGGAGCCAATTCTGGTGTAGGGAAGGTCTGCACGGAAGCGTGCGCTGAGGACGGCGAGGATGGCATCGTCGGCGGGGTGGGACGAGAGGTCAGTGAGGTCCCCGGAGGAGGTGGCCTGGGGAATGGCAGTGGCCATCGAGGTGATGGGAAGAAGAGAAAAACGAGCGCCGGGCGACTGCGCGGACACTGAATATCATTTTCGGGACCGTCGTGATCTCATTGTCCGCTCCACTCCAGCATGAGAATGGAACGCGCTCGCATCGCAGATCCTCTCTCGAGTCTACAACGTGTCCTTCAACTTTTTCGTACCTGTGGTCCACCACGTCCATACGAGACCGATCACACTTCGGGTGGACAACCGCCTCTTTTGGTTTCATTTCTCGCCTTCGCCTTCTGTGACGGTCGTCTTGTTTTCCTCTCCAACGTCCTCCGGGAGACCCACCAGCTTCCGGATCCGTATATACACCCCCGTCCCAATCCACCGTATGTCTCATCCACCCTTGCAATCGTACCACGCGCTCGGCACGCCATCCTGTGCCCGATTTGATATTCTCGCCTCAAAAAGACGGGTCCATAAAAGTCCCCTGCCCATAGCCCCTCTTGCTTGCTCTCTCGCAAGCCCGTATATGTAGACCATCCCCATCGTCTAGCACACAATCATGTCCAGCACCGCTCTGCACTTTTCGCGTACGTTCTCTCCACCTCCCCCGCATTCTTGGTCACAACGCTCTTTAGAAATTCGAGCCACCCGTGTCTCAAAGTATCGGGAACTTCGCATACGGATAACCCTCGACGGGTACATACAAGAGTCTCTCGAGAGCACCTTGGATGCCGGCGTCCACACCTGGCGCGAACCATTCTCCTTGTAAGATCGTTTCTCCCCGTCTCGGTGCTCGTCGCTCAATGACCCCTAGTATCGCTAGCGCCGTTTCGCTGTGCGAGATACACGTCTTGGCCAAGACCAGAAAATTCTTTTGCTGTGCTGGCAGGTACAAGACCATTCGCACGACGCGTCTGCAGAGCATTGGCGAACTGCTTGACACGCGAAGCAGCGATGGAGGCAAGTTTCATTTCAGTTATTTATGACCCGTCTTCACATTTTACGTCACACACCTAGTCATCCAGCTTCCATTGTTCGATTCCACAAAACCAGACGCAAACACCGTCGCGATGGGAAGCGTCGTGTTCTTGATCGCTGACACCTCCGTCACGGATGAGAGTCTCAAGCGTTTGTCCACGCGTGACAGCGTTTCCTTCAGGGAGAAATCGGGTACAGCATCCTTGCGGTCTCCTCACTCCGAGGCCGCCCCGGAACAGCTCTCCCTGGTGGTATCGGAGTCTAACGCACCGACATCACCGCCTCTGCGTCCGATGGCCCCCACCCCTCCTGCATCACCGCTATCGGCTCTCAGACATTGTCCGCCTAATGTCCCTCCGCAGCTTCCATCTCCTGAAACCCTTACCCCGCAGTATCTGCAGACGACCGCCCAATTACCTCAACGCCGCTTCGGTTACTCGCCCCCAAAATCTGGGGTCGATCGAATCCCCGCCAAGATGGAAGCGTATGGGGATGCGAGCGTGCATCCCAAGTACGTTTTTTCCCCAGGTATGCTGCCTGATGAAACTATGACGGCAACAACTTCCTTTGTTGATGAAGACGGCTCGTTTGGACCTTCACCTCAAGGTCCCGCGGAAATCGGGAGTTTCACGCCGGTTATTTGTGAACCTCCTGAAGACATTGCCTCCGAGGGACCAGACTCTTGGTCGTCCGTTCCGATGCATGCGACCGAATCCACATTTCTCCCCACACCTTCGGAAGGCATTGATCGTATTATCCCACAAATCAGCATCACCCTCGCCAAGTCTTCACGCGGCAACTCACCACTAGCCCCTTCGACATGTGACTCGGATGTCACAATCAAGCGGCCCAGCGTCCACGTAGACACGGGGTCGGCTACTCAGGCCTTGAGCGTTGTTCCGGCCGTCTCTGTATCTCAGGAGTTTAATGATGAATTATCTCCATTTTCGCGCTCGGCTACCTTGGCAAGTCCGCAACCAAAGACGTCCACGACCAACACAAGCAGCTCTGGTCTGTCACCATTCTCGCGGACATCCATGGCGGAGTCACCCAGCACGGCCGCCACCACCCCAGCCCAATCAGCGGTTTCCGAGGGCCCCAAAAGCGCTCTCACTTCTTCTCCTGGCTCCAATGCCAAACAAAGGAAAGAGCGCCCAACGATCGACACGAGTTGTGTTGGTCCGAGAGGTCAAGTCAGGAAGTACAGGAACGGTTCTGTTCCACCGGTGCACGTGCCAGTCAAGCTTCGTAATGCCTCTCTCGACCTCCCAAGATGCCATGAGCATGAGAAATTCGAGCCGAACCCGTCAATGTATTCTATCGCTCCATCAATCTCCCCTGGGCACGTTAGGAAGAATGGTGACCTCAGATGCCAGTCACCTGCAAGCAGGCCAGGGTTAGCCCCGAGCACCCGTACTCGTGCTTCAAGCATCCGTAGAGAGCCCTTGGAGTTTGATGAAGCACAGATCTGCCTCGACACCGCCAACCTGGGTGATCAAGAGGTTGCAACGTTCCTCAAGGAGGTCGACGCGGCGCTGTCGGCGATCGTCAACGGAACCCCAGCTGTGGCCGCTGATAGTCGGGCATTCCTGGCCGTGCCAGGCGCCTCGAGTCGCCTTGTCAGCCGCCATCAGAGTCGCAAGCCTTCCTCTCAGCATCTGAGGGCTGATTTATCGGCCACCGTTCGAAGCCATGAAAAGGAGGGTGCAACGCGGACCGGCTTCAGCCTCGTTGCAACCTCGCGCTCGTCTGCTCACCCCGAAGTCATTCCCTCCCGAGCCACGTCGCCTCTCTCTGGCCACACCGACTCCATCCCGCGATTATTCTTGGCGCAGGTCGACAAAACGTCAGGTAGTTCCTCGCGTAGTGCAGTGCCCGCATCGACGTTCCCGCTCCCACAACGCATGTCACCACAGCCCTCCGCACGGCAGGAGCCTGTCGAGTGGGTTCCTCCGTCATTCGGTGCATCCATTTCTGCACGGACGAGGGGACGTTTGCAACTCACTCGACCGGGCTCTTACTATGGCGATGTTAGCGGGAATGAAAACACTCCAGAGGTCGTCAGACTGGGGGCTCCCTAGGGACCATGCATGTTTGGCCGTTTGCATTACCGCAGGTCTGATTTCATCCACGGCCTCTACAAAACCCGCTTATCCTACAGGATGACGAAAAACTATGCGCTTTCTATTTAATTATTACCAGCCTTCCCTCGACCCCCGTGACTCGAGGTCACGACTGATGCCACCACTAAATTTTTAATAGCTTCTGACGCCCGGCGCTCATTTACTTATCTATTTAGCGTATGTTTCCGGCTAGTATCCGCCAACTTGTACTTCTAATGTATACGGTAGTCCCTTTTGTGCAGCAGCTTGTCAAGTTTTCATGCTGTGGGTGTGGGTGCTTTGCGTCACGAGTCACAACTTCAAGTTGAATGATCTTCGCATCATCTTGGCATCATGCTGATCGTCCTGACCACCCCAGCTGAGCGTCTTCCAAGCCATACTTACCACGAACTGACTTCATTCATGTCCGACGATGCTGGGAACTGGACAGGCCCCCCAAACGTAAAATTCCTGCGCCGCAACCTAGAATGAGCTAACGCCGGGTCAGTCATGACACTTGTCCCACTTTGAACCTTCATGGGACCTGGCAGGGACGAACATAGCCTTAGTGGGCAGCATTACCACCGTTACTTCGCGTGGGTAGATGCATCATTGAACGTCACATCGGAACCTCGTGAACAAGTTCGCCATTCAATCGCCAAGGGAGCTGGGCACGATCAAAGGGGGCATGTGTTCCCCCAAAAATAATGTGTGTCTCCGAATCGAGGCGCGAATCCAATGCGCATCTTCAAAAAGGCTTTACGGCCTGCAGGCCAACACATGTGAAGGTCGGCCCATCATGGAATTCACCCCCGTCCGTTTCATCTCGCCTTTTTTTCCGGCGCGTTCCGTGTTGAATGGCCGGTGAATTGCAGAGCCCGTTCGGTCGTGGGCCTTTTTCGAACAAGGCGTGCACGTAGGAGTTTGGAAAGAAAAAGCAACACACACGACAGAAACATGGAAGTACGTCCTTATTCGCTCCCCCCCCATGAACACGTTGCGGTTAATAGTCGAATCGCCATCCTCAGCGCCGTCGGGGTTTGTTTGTCTGGCACACACGCGGCGTAGCGCCGCCTAATACATACAAAAAGAAGGGCCATTGTACCCTGGTTAATGAACACTCTGATTAGGACCCGACTCACTGGCATTGCATTGACTTCCTACCGCGCGGATGTCACGACGCAAGGTTCACTCTGCAGCCGTTCGTCCCCTCCCTTTTTGTCCTGTTTCTCTATAGAACGTACTTATCGACCTCTCTACAGCAGCCCGCTGGAAGAAGCTCTTCAAAGAACATCGTCGTCTTTGGCGAAAGCGGTGTAGGGAAAAGCTCGCTGATTAATCTGATTGCTGGTCGATCAATCGCCGCCACGTCAAGTAGTGCAAAGGGGTGCACGTTCCGCCACCAAAAGTATGAATTACAGGTCGAGGGCACACAATACGCGATTTGGGACACCGCAGGGCTCGACGAAGGCACTTACGGAACGGTCCCTGCGGAGATTGCAGAGGAGAACCTCAAACAACTCCTGCGCGATCTGACCAGGGCCCACGGCATCCACCTGCTGGTCTATTGCGTCAGAGCCTCTCGTCTTCGCAAGACATTACTCGGCAACTATAACCTCTTTTACTCTGCGATCTGCCGTAAAAAGGTGCCCATCGTGGTCCTCGTGACGGGTTTGGAAAATTACGAGCAGGAGATGGAAGATTGGTGGGCTGCCAACGAGACAGAGTTTGCGATGCTCAAGATGCACTTTGATGGACATGCGTGCGTGACCACGCTCAACGTTGACAAGGTCAATTCGCCTATTCTCAAACAGCGTTGTCACGCGTCCAGACAGACCGTGCTCTCCCTGATCGCGAACACATGTGCACGTGACCGGTGGAGAGCCGAACAGGAGAGTTGGGTCTCTGCCGCCCTTGGGGACGTGCGCGCCATGTTCAGGCCCACGCGGAACAATGGTAGCCAACCGACGCCTATCGTCGCGCTGTACGACCCCGCAGAACGTCCAGTCGATCAAATCGGGTCTGTCAAGGACGCGACGCCTTTCGAAGGCGGTCGCCTCATGGACCTTGGCAGGAACCCCCTCCTCGTCTATCGTATCCACGACAAACAACTACGCGCTGGCGCGCGGTTTAAGAAGCAAGTGTCCCCGCGCGGCGCAGACCTCTTGATCCTCTGCACTTCTATCCACAGCGACCCGGGCGCTTCCCGTCGGGGCGCAGCTGCCTTTTATGGATCATACGGCGGCGAAACGCGGCCCCTCTTGATCGTCGTGCGGGATGCGCTCTCGGACGAGATGGCCCACGAGTGGTGGAACAAGCTCGACGGGCACGACAAGGACGTCCTCGAAGAGGAGTTCGCGCGACATCACCACCACCGCCGCTCCCACGGCTCTGGGAAACTTCACGTTATCGTCCGGGCACTGCCTCCGCCCGACAGCGCGGGCGCACGGAGTGCGGTCGTCAGGCTTGCGGGCGCGATACAGACCAGGGCGTTGCTTCCTGTGGACGTCGTCCCGACAGGGTGCTTTGGATGGCTGACTGGAAAAAGACAGCCCGCAAAGCTGCAGACCGGGACCGCGGGGTCTATTTTCACCGAAGAGGACTGTTTGACACAGTCCCACGTTTGGGTACCGTGGCATGCAAATCGGCCATAGACGGCCGCCGTCTCGAGGACTGATAGAGGCCATTTGTATTCTTGTTTATTGGTTATTCTTTGTATGCCATCAGTAAGTACTTATTTATCGAGTGTACATTTCGGTGCTAGACGTGGATGATTATGGGCGTTCGTTGTTTGATACGGATCAACTACTACATAGTATAGGGCCTGCATATATCGGACGTCACGCTTCCAGAACGAACCCCCTTGGTACTCATTCGAGGACATGTAATGATTATGTTTCAATAGATGTAACATATACGTTATCATATCGAGTTCCGAGTCCAGACTCCAAAGACCAAACAGCCCAAGATCAGAAGAACAGCCATGTAGTTTGACATCTTGACCCCGATCTACACGATCGCGACGAAATCTTCTTGATCATCGACGCAAGATGTTCTGTATCGCCAAACACCACCAACGACTACTTATACCCTCGGGATCAACGCATCACGGATGCCACCTACTTTTAAAACAGGGGTAAAACGGGCCCAGATCCCGACCACCATCACGCGTGCAAGGGTCCTATGAATGTCACGCACACTCGAGAGACGGACGGTCCACGAACCGGAACCGAATCGAAGAAGAACACGCGCAGGCCAAGTAAAACAGGCCCTCCTGAAATGAGAGAGACGTGATCGAAAGACCCAACGATGTCGGACCAGGATTGTCTCACCCTTGATCGCGGACTCGGGGGGCGTTGTCATTAAGAATGGGGTGGTTCCCTCGTTGAAAACACGCGGTCCGCAAAGTGCTGCGCCGACCGCGCCGCGACGAGGGAAAGAAAATAAAGATTTGGAAACATCGTGGATGGGTTCGTGTGAACCAGACAAGAGGTAGCGGTGTTGAAAAAAATGCCAGTACCAATGGGAAGCGACCCTTGGGAATGCTGCCAGGCTAGCTCATCACAGAAACTGACGGGGAGAAAGAGGAAAAAAAATACTGACCTGCGTGTACCCGCTTATCCCACAATATGAGACACACGTCGACTTGCCTGATTTTTGCCAGGCACATGGCTGAACCCTGCAAGGATCATTGTGCATGGGCCAGTGGGAATGGAGCCAAAACCTAGTCATTGACGGAGTACGACGCATGACGCACCGTATACCAAGGAAGAAGAACACGTCCATGCATTCTTTTCGTTCTGTTTGGCGTGCCACCAAGGATGAACGGCGACCCTGTTTGAAGGACCTGCCACTCCAGTTTACTCCACGGATCTGACTCCAGGTACATACGGGCTTGCCCCACAAGCAATTCCATGCATGGCGGCCAGAGACAAATCAGTCCATTGCTGCGTCGCCACGACGGAATTTGCAATATGAAATGGACGAGGGAACACCACGGAGACTCTGCGTCTGAAAAACGCCACCCTGCCCACAGGCGTTGATCGGAACAAGATGTGCGATCTAACGTTGGGGCATCACACAAACTATTCGGAATAAAATCGAAAATCCACGAGGCATCATGCGCGAGACTTGCGACGCGTCACGGTCGTGTGCGCGTTGGATGCAGCCTGATGACAAATAAGTCCACGAAGCATGGTAGACCTAATAGTGAGGCCAGCGTAAATACGTACAAGTCACTCGATTAGGAAAGCCTTTTAGACGGCTGGTGACAGGGTCCTGTCAGGTGGGTTGAGTGTACCTCGAGTGCTGGACCCGGCCCATGATGTTTCGAAGGTGGCCAAAAGTTGCGTAAGACGAACCGTTTTGCCATTCCCCGCAGTCGCGTCATTGAATAGGCGTCATGATGAAACCGGAGACGGATACTCGACACCCTCACGTTGTCCAAATTCCGTCGTAAACAAGTGTGGCACGATGTGAAGGAAAAGTTCACATGCAAACGGAATGTGAACGGCTTGACAGAAAGAAGCCAACGACACTCAATTCAAGGGGGGTTCTCATAGGGACGTTTCAGGGCGATGGTTCGTTCGGTACGGAGTGAATTGCCTCACATTGGCCATGCATCCCGTCCATCACACGACCTGGGGTAATAGGGAGTGCCGCCCCATGGGAGGTACTGCGGAGACAAACAATTAACGTGATCAAGATCGGACTTGCGGTCCATGGGGTGGATCTTGTGAAGGAAGGAAACGCGTATACTATGACGTTCGGGGCTGCATGAAGTGCTTACGGAGGGAGCATGAACGGAGCGGCGAAAAAGCGACCGACAGATACGGGACGCACCAAGTGAAGGATCTGGATTCTCATGCCAGGGCAACTGCCACCCGAGTCGAGAAGGAAAGCTGGGTTCTCGATGGGGGCTAGCGTTTGTGGACGGCCCTCCAAGCCCCCTACAGAGACACTGCAAGCGATGGGACTACCAGCACTGGGTTCAATTTTCCAGAACAACGGGACGGAAGAAGGAAAGGTTCGCGTACACACCGCAGCATTTCGATCATCACGGACAGGCTACTAGTATAGTACGTTGGCATCGGTCTATCGGTAACATTTCACTGCCGAGACCAAGGTGTTTGTTTGCCGGTGTTTGCCCAAATGCTAATGACCTGTCTTCTGAAACGACTTGCCCAAAAACCCTCGCAACGATGGACGGACAGGGTTGTACATATCTATCGGCCGACTGTAATGGCCACTCTATCTCACCCATTACGGAGCCGGATCACTGACAACTCGAAGGCGTGCGTAGGGCGAGTTTCAGGGCCATCTTTGCCTCTTCCGCATCTCAGCCTAACCACATCGCATCTATCCTCCTTCGGATCCTGTCTCTCACCGCATCGTCCGATTCCTCGGCGAAACCCATCCAAGTCCCCTCAAAAAACGAGTACAAAGTTCCGAGTCCCTGTGATCATCGAGCATCATAAATGACCCTAGACATGCACTCGGGTTCGGGCTCCAGAAAATTCCCGCTCTGCACCAAAAAGTCAACATGGATTCGGAACGCTGGATCGCACTATTCCTTGTTGGTGGGCAAAGTTGCATCACCATGTGGTTTACTGCCCGGATTTCGGGGCGATCACCATGTGTCCAGCGGATGACACGCTCATGGTGAGCCACCGTCCGATAGTCCTCACTGGTCTTGACGGGCGTGTGTGCGTGCGATTGCTGACTAGCCAAGTTCCGTCCGACGATCTAGTCCCATAAATTACCATGGTACAACAACAATCCCCAGCGTAGAAAACTATACACCCAACCTAGGTGGTCCCAAAACGAGTGACGGGAGGAGAGACAAGGCAGAAATGACAGGCATCTCTCTGATCGCCCTTGTTACGCTACAACAACATAGTCTGTTCAATCCATGTCTATTGTAAAAAAAAAAGTGCAGGAAATCCGAAACATGAAAGGCTTTTCATGTGCGCCAGCGGATATTATCAGGTGATTCCAGCACGACGGCACCATCCGTACCCTGGGCTGACTCACCTCTCCGCACCGGCTTGGGAAGATCGCGACAAGGGAGTTGCCGAGCAAGTATACGCCGAACGCCTGCCGCAATTGCACAATCGTGCGCGCTGATCCCAGCCCAAGGGATCAGAACACCCACCATTTCCCACTCCCTAGGCCAAAGCCAGATAATCGCCCTTTTCCGCCGAGTGTGAAACCAGTGAATGGCCTTCGTCCAGACCGTCGGTCCTCCTCTTCAGGTGGTGCACCGAGACCAGCCACGGACGAAAATGACACATAACCCGGTAGTTGCCTGAGCGCGTGAGAGGCGGCCTCGGGGTCAAAGGCAGACGACGATTTGGGAGAATGTCGTGAATGGGAGCGAGCAGATACATGTGGGTCTATTATGGGAGGGCTGGAGACAAACGCGACAACGGCAGGGCCACCGCATTTTGTCGGCGAGGTCGAAAACGCGGGTGGCGAAGGCGGTAGTGGCGCATATAGCCAGGGTGAATCCGGGTGGCGTTTTCGGTGGTCCTTTTCCTGTGAAGGAGTATGTGGACGGGTGCGCAGTGCTTGCGGGGACCGAGGGCTTCGTGGTGTTTGAGGAAGGACACGTGGCGGCGAGGATGCCCGCCGACGGGGCGACTGTTGGGCATGCACGACAGACGCAGACTGTGTATGGCGATGACCCTTTGTTATTTCTGGCCGACACGCGCGTGGTGGCTCGGGGTCGGGAAATGTAACGTGGGTGTGGTGCGACTCGTGCGACTGTGTCCGTGAGTTGCAAGCGGAGCCAAACGAGGAAGGGAGGGAGGCGGTGGACTGGACATGTGTCAGTGCCTGTTGTGAAGAGAGAATAAGGCCCAAACATTGCGAAACAAGTACTCACATCAAGGGTGTCTCTGTCCATCTGCATGCTGTGTATGACCGAGTCGAGGCGACTGCGTAGGACAGCCTCGTGAGGGGCGGGGTCATGGTGGCGCGACTCCTCCTGTTTCTCGTGCGTGTATGCGGTCGATTTGCGGTCTGAGCGGCCGGAGCGCGAGGACCCGGAGTGGGAGGATGAGCGCAGGAGAGTAGAGTAGGACGCTTGCTCGTTCTGGTCAGGGACGTAGAAGCCGGGTGGCTGAGCGTATGAGAGGGCAGAAGCGGCGCTACTTCGACGCGACGAGCAACGGAAAAGGATGGCGGACTGGAAAAAGTCGTCGTCCTCGTCGTCCTCGCAGTTGCTGGACGTGGAACGTGCCGCGTGTGTGCGGAGGGTATCGTCCCTGCGGAGGGTGTCCCTGAGGAGGCGTTCTGAGCGGGACGGGGGACGGGGGATGGGGGAGGACATGGGGAGGAGGAGGAGGAGGAGCAAGGGAGGGTTAGGGCGAGGTATGTATACGGATGACAGGGGTGTGATCGTGTGACAGTCGCCTCGCCGAGTCCACGAGGTGGAATCGTATTTTGTTTTTCTGCAATGACAGATGACTAAGCACCATCAACCACATCATGACACTCCCACTTTATCTGCCAGTTGGCATTGGCCCCGAATCCCACCATCCGCGAATCATGTACACTTGTGTTCTTATGGCCTTATCTCATGATGATGATGATCATTTATCCAAGTGAATCCTTGCTGGTCAATCGACGCCCTCTGGTTGGCCCTTGTCTCACCGCTGTCACCGTATATCCTCTTTCTTATCGCGGTCATGGCCATTCCATGGCCATACATATCCAAGTCGCATTTTAACCCAGCTTTTTAAAAAGGTATTCACCCACCGCCTTGGAAATTTTGTTCCTTTTCCACCATAGCGACCGTTCTGCGGCGATTCGTCATCTGCGCCCTGGAACCCGCGACTTATCCGCAAGATCTCTCTGGTCCCGCATTGGACGCCATCGAACCACTCTGCTTCACCGCCATCCCCACGCTGCGAATCTCGACGACACTCCGTGGGGCGCTATCCGCTCCAATCACTGTCGTATCCTCGATTGCCCGACTCGGGCGGCACTCCCGGTAGCGCCAATGGCATTTATCTCTTTTGCACATTCTACAATCGGGGTTTGAGGTACGAACCCCAGTATCGCTTCTAGCTCTCTCTCGACGGATCGAGCATCCCATGAGGTAAATATAATTATATCTGCACAGCTGGAGCTCACTGGTATATACACGGCTTGTTCATTCCGTCCCACTCCGGTAGGCGGATATCGGAGCTGAACGGATCTGTCTCAATTCGTGATGCTGACGATGGCATTCCGGTGTCTCCCAAGTGTCGCACTGCGTGTCCCTCTGAGCTGCGTCGATATGGTAGGCGCCATCTCTTGCTGTCGCCATGCCCATCGGGGTCAACGAAATGCTCAACCCTGATCCTTAATCGCTACATGTTCGTCCCATTTCTGGCTCCGTTTTCCCTCCCACAGATATTGATGTTCGAGATAAGTTGCGCCATATATCGATGACACATCAGTGACGTCTACCATGCTCCACCGTGAACTTGCTGACCAGGGATGCATTGCGCCGCTGCCTTGTTGGTACTCATAATTGGTAGTTGGTGTCGGCGTGGAAGACATCTTTTCCACCGCGGTGAGCGTGAGCGTCACAGGACCTTCAGGTACCCGCCGCACAGCCCACGAACATATCAGTCACCGGAATGATTCTATTCGGCGAATAGTCTGCTTCGACATCGATGCACGTTGCAGAACAGGAACCTATGTATTTAACGGAATGCGGCATGCACAATCTATTCGCCAACCTTCCAAGCTGGGGGCTTGAGCCTCGAGGCACAATGCCTCCGAGTCCGGGGGCCGAGGTATCGCACACATGAGCCATCTTGGCATATCCTTGTCACACATCATCGACAAGCATTTTGAGCCGCGCAGCTGCCCTGAGACCTTCAAGTGCCATATCAAATGGCGCCATGCCAAGGGTAGCCCGTGGTGATTCAGCAACTTGCCGCATTAAATTGTTGCGTCCGATTTGTCGTTGCGTCGGGTTTAGCATGTCACCGAATATTTCGTGGAACGCGAACCCAAATCATACGACAACGCAAAAGGCACCACTGAGTGACTTGCGCCTTGACCAGGCGCATGAGAAATGGCAAGGGCCAGTCATATCGATTGATACGCTGCCGGGCGTTGCGGGACCGCTTCTTCATATCGTTACGTTTGGTGACCAAGGTTTCGCTGCGATGCCGCCGAACGGAAACATCCGACCTGCCCGGGCAATGCCTCTCTGAGTCACATCAGCGACGCAATCCCCCGGAGTGCATACGTGAGCATGCCGACGGTGATTCAATCCAAGGTTTTAGCTTACCAACGTGCGTGCGCCAGGGCCAGCGCCTGTCCATGTTTATCCCAGCGCAGGACCTGATTCAGTCCGCTAAAAGTAGTACTGGCCTTTTCATCAAGCCAAGGTCCCGATCCGTGAAATAGTTTGTAGCCCGGTCTCGGCCATCCCCGTCTCATGGCACGGAACCCCGTGACAATGACACTCCGATTCGAGGGCGTCGGGTCCGAGCCCGTTTACGTTGGTTTGAAACAAGAATGCCAAACAATAAACAGACTGGCCACATCTCAGATAGGCTCGAGAATGCGTGCCACGTTCAACAAAGGCCCGACCTGTCATGGGATTTTTTTAGCTGTCGAGACAAGATGAGTGATACAAGTAAATAAAGAGGGTTCCCATGTGATTTTGAAGAGCAATGGACGTCCCGAGTCTCGACCATGCGATTTGAATTTCACATCACCTGAGAATGCAATTGCACAGCTGGCGAGTCGAGTATGCTGGCCCTTGTGTCACTGGCAGTCGTGTGACACCGTCACGGTGGTTATATGCCTTGACACTAGACATGTGGTGTGATTTTCAGCGCAGCAAGTGAAAAACAACGGCCACACAAGGGCATAGCCCCAGAAAAACATCCGACCATGTCCGGAGAAGAAAGGATTCGGAGTAGCGATACAAGGGGTTTTGTCGAGATATCAAACCATGCGTGAATGGACAGGCTTGGTAGCTATGCCTAGCAAATCATAACAGATCACATACGAGTCAAAAAGTTGTCAATCAAATGCAACCTCTTGGCCGAGGCTAAGCGCTAAGCCTCGGGCTGCCCTTCCACTATGATCCGGGGACCGTGTGACACCGACGCAGGTTGGCGCGGTTTGTGAGCCGGCCATCTCATGCGTACGTAGGTGTCGTAGGGCTGGTATTTCCATCAGACGACGCGTCTTCGCTGGTGACATCACTCCGAAGCGAAAACGTGATTTCGCCAATCTCGATTCTATCCTCGAGCAATTCCGCAAATTGCTGCCCGTCGTACAACGACAGCGCACAATCTACAAAATGCGGTGATAAGCATGAAATGAACGAAGAAGCGAATCCGAGACCACCAAGTGTTCTCGGGGGTGGCGTCGAATACTAGACACTCACGGTCGCCGGTACGGACTTGGTCAATGGTCACAGGTTTCGTCCGACGGATGCACTTGTACCCCAGCAGAAACCGTCTCTCGACCTCGACCTCGAACATTTCATCGTCGGCAAAAGATGGCCTGAATGCGAGTCTCTCAATGAGCACTACGCCGAGCTTTACGAAACTGTTTGCCCAGAAACCGGGCTTGCGCCGAGTTGGCAAAAGGGCTCAGCCGCTCACCGTGAGAACCGTTCATCGTCCTCATTCCAAGGCCAGCACACGCCAGAAACGGGACCTGTCTGGTCTGGCTCTAAGCTCCGGTCGCCGGGTGTGACCGTCGACGAGACAAAGTAGCGATTTTCGGCGCGCACGCGGAGACGCATCTTGGGACGGACCACCCTCATCCATTTCTTCGTCGGCAGCTCGTACGCGGTGAAATCTATCAAGGACATGCCAGTGCCATTTACGCTAGTTGTAGAAGGAAATCAGGCGTTCTACGCCACTCACGTACCCGTGAGTGACAGACCGGCCGAAGAGGACATCGTGTTGTCGTATTTATGGGACGGCGGAAGCGGAGCTGGGCCGTCGATGATTGATGAGGAGGTGACGAGAGAAACAAAGCTTGAGCTTGTAGGACGGGCTTACCGTGGTTCGAATTCTCGGTTCATATAGTAGGACCACTTGCTCGGTTCCGGGTTTACTTGTGAGCCGTTGCTGGTCAACCGGTGGGCCTCGTGCACGAGAAGAAGACGGTGGCGCGCTCGCGGGCGGGCACAGTGGTTACCCTCATTCTCACAGCACAGGATCCGACTGTGACACCGCTTCCACAAAGACAACCACTTGCTGTATCGCTGACCCACACAATACCGAAGAGTAATACTACCCTCTTCAAGTTGGGTCGTCGGATGTGGTTGCATTGCCGACGCGACAACTTGCTGTCCACTGAGGCTGCCTCCGAATTAGGTTCGTACGGGTACGGTGGCGTCCTGTCAATGTGACAGGCGGTGGCCCATCTTACATGCTGTTGAGTCCAGGCCTTGTGACTCTAAACAAGGTGATTATCTGAATTCAGTGACTTTTGAGTGACATTTTACTGCAGTCGGCCTATCGTTGTCACAGTTTGTAGGATCACACCCTCCGATAAGAGTACAATGACTAGTACTGTCAACAATCGATAGTGAGTGTCACATCGGTTACTTTCTGCCATCGAATATTGATCTATTGCTTTAAAGTTCAATTCAGTAGCACATCTCTTTTGTGCAGGTCAACCACTTGGTTTGTATTCAGAATAATTAGTACTTAATGCCACTAGGTTCGCATTTTACCAACTGGAGACTAAACCCCGACGATAGTATGGAGCGGCATTGAATACAGCATACAGGAAAAGCGACGCATATTTTCAACAAATACATTCCTGATCAGTGGACTTGGAACTCATATCTCACCATTGATTCTAGGTTTCAAGTAATGCTACACTAGGTAAGATGACGTGCCGCATTGTAACCCGAATCCGGAGCTAATGAACAATCCATATAGAACGTCCCCGATAAGAACAACGTGTATACGGATCAAGGCTTTTTCCCAAAACTTTTACCTCGGTTCCTTCCGCTGCAATTCGGCATGTCGGTGCGGTACCATCCGATTCAGAGTTTACTCTCTCTCGCAATACTTTTCTTTCTCATGATTGTCCCATAGAGCTAGCCTTGTCCCTGGATGAGCCATCGTTTGTCTCGCTCAGCATGAACGAAACACTGCCAATCTTGATCTTTTGTTCGAGCGCCTCTCTACAATGCTCCCCATCGTACAATGACAACGTACAGCCTACGAGCGAGGCTGAGCGACAGATGCACAAGAAACTAGGATCTCGGACACTTACGGACAAGGTCACCAGTACGAACTTGGTTGATGGTCACGTATTTCGTTCTCCGTACACACCTGTATCTGAGCAGAAACCGTCTCTCGATCATGATCTCGAATCCTTCATCGTTGGTGAACGTCGGCCTGGATACGAGTTCCTCAATTAGTGCCTCGTTGAACCCATGGATCGCGTCTACGCTACTAGACCCTGTGGTCTTGGTCCCGCAAGATACTCGAGAGTAACGACCTACCGTGGACGTTGTCCGTCGTGGTCCCACGGCCAACGGGTACACGATACATCCGTCTCTGCACCTAGACTCCGTTTCTCCAGTTTGACCGCCGAAGAGACGAATTCCTTTCTCTTTCCGCGCACGCGGAGCCGCATTTTCGGACTAACTCGTCCCAGCCATTTCTCCCGTGGTATATCATGTGCGGTGAAGTCTGTGAGGCACACAACTAACCTATTAACCCCCGATAGCGTGCGGCATGTGCGTCACGTACGTACCTGTGAGTCGATGGCCACTTGATATGGACATGGATGGGTATCGGTGGAGATTAACTTGAAAGAGAGATGGTAATGCGAGATCCCGGATGAGTGTGTGTGGGCTGATATATGTAGGCGCTGCTTAAACTGGTTCCTACCCAGCCCACAGCAGCGCGAACGCCTCGTGGGCTCGAAAAATATTTTTAATCCACTCGATGGCTGCCGACAGTACTAGTGGGTTTTCACAGAGGTATATGGAATTCAAGTTGACAAGTACTGCCCGACACCACCACATACTGTGCATCATTGTACCGAGCAATTGCTGTATAACATAGAAAGTTCCATAGGATAACCCAGCTGAAAAGGAGGCATATGCATATCACGAAGAAACATGTCAACGGAATGTGGGAAAGACTTGCTGCCCTTGCGGTTCCTTTGGAGACATTAAAGAGGGGCTTTCCTCCGCCATCTCGTCCCATACGCCCAATCTCGTCAATAAATCCTGCTCATTGATATACTCGGAAAAGGACCCCTCTTCGTGCCTTGTGTCGTTCTCTGGTTTTCCCCACAGAGACGTCAAATTCGCCATGTCCAAGTAGAGTGACCGCCTGAAGAGTTCCTCGGCCCTCGCAAATGACACCTTATTGCAGTCGATGCAGCGATCATTGATGAGGCATTGCAGTCGCCGTCGTGCTACCTCGACTTTGGCGTCCGCTGCGTCTTCGAAACACCATGTAACATGAACGTCGTTCATACCAGGGGTTCCGCCTATCGTATTTTGCCACCATGCCTCCGCAGATAATTGATCGGGAGCTCCGACGACCATAACGACCTGTGGTGACAAATCGCCACCGTAGGTGACGTTGAAATACTCCCACTGCGATCTGATGGTTCTAGGCTCCGCCCCTTCCAATTTTACACAGAAGATAAGGAGGTCTGCGCCGCGTTTGACAATTGGAACTTTTTTCGTCTCCTCCTCCGTACCCTCACAGGACACCTGGTAGACGCGGTACAGACGCTCAGGCGTACATCTGATACCGCGTTCGAACGGAAGCTTGTTCCGTGACACGGAATCTGATATCGTCACGGGATTGCGGAAGCTAAGTGGATTGAGAGAAAGAGAAAGAGAAATAGGATTTTTGAAGGAAAAGGCACGTTTCCTGGCCGCTTGTTGGTCGCGGTTGTCCCGTCGGTACACTTCGCACATGATAATGGTAGCGAGGCGCGAACTAGGAGCATCCCTCGGGGTCAACATGGCACGGATATCTGCATAGGCGGACTCGATCCAGCTGCGTTCGGGTGGCTTCCATTGCTGAGTACGACACGTGCTGGTGATCATCTTGGTCACGGCACTCCTGGACACTTCTCGGCGTTCCTTGAACGTGGCGTTCTCGATGGGAGACTCGAGCGTCGTCACGCAGGCGTGACCGTCGAAAAACATTTTCAGCGCGGAGAACTGAGGCTCGTTATTGTACCACCACATCTCCATGTTACCCTCCTGGTTCTCGAGTCCAGTGATTACGATGGCGATGGGGACCTTCTTCCTGCATATCGCGGAATAGAAGATGTGGTAGTTCGTGAGAAGTGCGGATCGGACGCGCGTTCCGCGCACGCAGTAGACGAGCAAGTCGACCCCGTTGCCCTTGGCGAGTTCGTGCAAGAGGTTTTTGAGGTATGCCTCCGCTTTTTCCGCCGGAACGGAACCCTGCGTTCCCTCGTCCAGTCCCGCCGTGTCCCATATAGCAAACTGCTGATCATGGAGGTCCAGCAGGTGTCGTTTGTACTCGAGGGTACATCCAAGAGCACCGCTGGACGTTTCACAGACCCTTTTGCCAGCGATGAGATTGATAAGGGAGCTTTTTCCCACGCCGCTCTCCCCAAAGACGACGACGTTCTTTACGATGTTCTTGACAATCTGTTCTGTTCAGCCGGGGATTTGGCGTGTAATGACAAAAGACTCACCTGGTATGACTCCGTACTGCTACGGTCGTTGTCTGAGCCAATGTGCTGAGGAACAGTGTCACTGCGCGTCGAATCACTTTCAGAGGGGAAATCACACCTTTTTGAGCTTCGCCATGATGCGGTTAGGTAGGCTCAAATGTCACAGTCGCCTCCTTGCTCTGGGATTTGGCTGCGAACTTGGTCAATGACTTTGTAATAGCCTGATGATGTTTTGGTACCTGGCACTTGGCTTCCCTGAAGACAGACGGCAAGTCTATATGCCCTCCGGCTTCGACGGGTTTGGGACATGACCTCAAGGCTGAAACGTGTTCCCGCTTGACGCTCATCAATAGCCTGGTGTTCTATCTATTATGCGGTAGTCTCAGTCGCGGCAGCGGCATACGAACATGCGATTGCCGCATTGTCAGGGATCTTGACTTCAAATGGGTGAGTAACACTGCTTCTCGAGGACGTCATTGACGCGAGAATTCAAGCATGTTCCCTGGGATGCTTATCGATTGGGTGTCATTTGTGATGGCAGTGTACCGTGAGGTGTTTGATCCCACCGCTAATACTTTTCTGGACATATCGCGGCGTCAAAAGAGGTGGGTGGGGAATAAATGACGTTGAGAGATGATGTGTAGCCGCCCATAGCGGCTCCTTTGTTCTCTCCTGCCTTCCTCCGCCGTGCACCTACCACATTGCGCCGGAGTTGATGTGAACCATGTTGATATAAAGGTGATGTTCACTCCCACAAGCCCTACGCCTCCCCCCGTCACTCTGACATTCTACGATATCAACGAACCCATGGTAAGTCGAAATAACCAAGTGCCGCAACTCCACCTCATTCATATTCCGATCGCTCCGTGCCAGATGCGCCGAGAAATCCGCAGGGCAGATAACCCCCCACCTTATGAGCTTCAACGACATTTCTCCCCCAATGTCCTCGTTGTTGGTGAGACAGGTGTTGGAAAAAGCTCCGTCGTCAACCTTATTGCTGGAGAGCCACTTGCCGCGGTCCACTCTGGTGCGGGTGGTTGCACGATGGAAGCCACATCATACGATGTCATTCTCCCAGACGGTCAAGGACTCAGCCATCATGTCCGTCTATTCGATACAGTCGGCCTAAACGAGCCGCAGTTTGGGAGAAACGACTACCTCACGGCGATCGAAAAGGCGAACACCCTCATCTGTCAGCTCCAACGTACAGGTGGCATCCGCCTTCTGCTCTTTTGTATCCGTGGTGGAAGAATTACAGCGGTGATGCAGAACAACTACCGGCTGTTCTGCGAAATCCTGTGTCAGAACGAGGTGCCCGTCGCATTCGTCATCACAGGGTTGGAGAACGAGCCGTGTATGGAGGGCTGGTGGGAGAAGAATGCGTCGTTATTCGAGGCGTATCAGCTTTCATGTGCTTCACATGCGTGCGTCACCGCAATTCACGGGCTCAACGATTGTTACGCAGCAAGATACCACGAATCTCAGATGAGGGTGCGGGCCATGCTTTTGGGACAGGTAACTGGGAGTGGTACATCCTGGCAGCCCGAGCGGGCGGTTTGGTTCGTTAACCTGGCCGGCAAGCTATTACGATGGCTGGGCCAGATCAAGAGCCGACGTCGACGGTCTCACTTGACGGTGGAGGAGCTGGCACGCCACCTCCAGGATAGATGCAAATTTTCCCGGTCGGAAGCGGTGCACTTGGCTGGGAAGATATGGGCCAAACGGTTGGAAAACGCAGGTCCCGATTTCGTGAAATCAGATGACACCTCTTCGATCGACTCGTTACATTGACAAACACGTTGCTGTTGACGCCACTAATAAGTTCTTATATTTTTGTATTTTAACCACCACAGAATAGGATTCAATACCGCAGTGTACGAATGCAATAACATTTATTTGCCATTTTTGACACACGGGGATCCGATGCATGAAGCCCCTGCGTACAATGTGAAATAACAAAGTTATTAAGGGTCTCAGTCGACATGCTGCTCGCAAGCAAAGCGTAGAATCTTGCCTCGCGTCAAACGATGACGATGATGCCCACAGCCCTCATACGCATGGAGACAGCAAAAACGCCTGTTCGCATGAGTTCCCCACTCAAAAAGCCCCAGTTCTCAGCATGATAAACATACCTGCCTTTGCCCAAGAACGGATGCGCACCTATATGCCATTCATGTCAGCAATTCTGTCGAGGACCAGTTCCGTGAGTACTCTAAATATCCAATGCGCCTCGAGTTTATTCCATTCGGTGAAGATGTCCACTCTGCCCTACGATCCACCACCCGCATACGACTCAAAACCTTGCAATGTCATCATATTTGGAGAGACGGGAGTAGGAAAAAGCTCTGTGGTCAACTTGATTGCAGGGGAACAGCTTGCCAAAACGTCGCCCGACGCCGGTGCCTGTACATTCGCCTCCAGGCCTTATCACGTTGTGCTCGAAAGTTACAAGGCGTGCTGTATATGGGACACAATTGGCCTAAACGAGCCAGAGATATCGCACGAGGACTATCTTCGTGCCATCAAACATGCATACAGGCTGATCAAGGGCCTCGAGAGTTCGGGAGGCGTCCACTTGTTGTTGCTATGCATGCGCGGCAGGATCACAACGTCTGTGCAGCAGAATTATAGGTTGTTCGCCAACATACTCTGCGAGAAGAAGGTACCGCTCGCGGTCGTCGTCACCAACTTGGAGAATGAGCCGTGCATGGAAGGATGGTGGGCCGAGAATCAAGAGGTGTTCAAGAGATATGGGATATCTCCCGACGGACACGCTTGCATCACTGCCGTCCCTGGGATCGAAGGCATCTTCATGGAAAGAAAAGAGGAGTCGAGAGAAAGGATGCGCAAGCTTCTCTTGGATTTGACGATACCTGCCACCGCTGGGTGGAAGAAGGAGAACGTACGAGTGTGGTTCGTCGACCTGCTGGGGAAAATGATGAGGACACTCCATTGGCGACGTCGCTCTAGCCTCCCGACCAACAAGGAGCTGGTGGGGAGGTTGGTCAGCGAGTGCAAATTCAAAAGGAGAGATGCCATTGCTATCGCGAACTCCATCGAAGCGATTCGTTCGCAGAGTGCTGGGACTTGCGGTAGCGATGATGGTGATCCACAATTTTAGCTTGTAGGCTCAGCGTTCCAACGACGACGTAGTACCTGGCCATGTGAACAGCGTATTCTTGCTATTTATTACCCGTCTTCGAGCGTCGAGCGGGTTCATCCCACGGTGCCAACAGCAGTTTTGCATCCGGCTCCGACGACGCCGTAAATAGCTCACGTGCTCACGGCCCATCGTGCAACTCCGAGTCGCCGTCATGATCATGATACTTAACCGGAATATTTCTGAGGTATGGACATGACGCTTCAGTTAAAAACTATCCTTTTTTGCTCAAATCGAAGGTCCGAATCTGTTTTTGCCAGGAAGACTGTAGCGCGGTGATAGCTCAGGCTGAAACTTGAATTAATTATGTCGAATCACCGGTGAATCAACGTTCAACGTCTCACTGGGCCTTAGCGCAAACCTTTGGTCCAGAAGCATGCTGAAGTCGTTCCGAACGCCGGCGATAACTGAGGCCGAAGATGGGAAATCGTTCGTCACCCGAAGAACCCGCTCATCACCGTCCGGACACCAGCGAGTAAATCCGGTTTCCCCGTTGAAAGGTGCTGGTGCAATCCTACTTGTTCCGGTTTGATTGAGAATGGGGCTTCACTTGATTCATTTTTTGTCCTTGGTTCCATTGGCTTCACTGATCAGCAGGACAAAGCGCGGCCACATCACGGCCAAGTGACGTGGTTAGATTGACAGCGGGATTCATGCTTTCCATCCGTGGAAGAAGTTCACACTGTGGAGTGTTAAGTTTCTTGTAGATTATCCCCTCCTTAAACTGATGTATACGTCCAGGCAATAACATCTGCATACTCGATCTCGAACTAGAGACCACCAATCATTAGTCTGGAGAATATCGCACCGGACTCTTCCATTGACCGTCCCAGGGTTACTCCACTCGTCTGCCCTTTCCATCATGTTTCACAAAGTACTCTGGGAATCAGTCTGGAAACTGACGATCGCTGGCACCCTCACCACCAAACTTTCAACTTGAACAAAAGATTTTCCACCAAGGAAGTCATTCGACTGCAACGTCGTCATCGTGCCTCATCTATAAATCTCATTAATTCTTCATCGCATTTACATTCATAAAGCAGATCCGTGAGTCCGTTGCTTACGTCATGTCTCTTCACGGTTGGTTGTTTGCGGCTATGTTGTGGACGACCCAATCGTGACTCGAATCGAAGGCCCAATAAAGGAATTAAATCCGGTGGTGATGTATAGCCAAAAAGCCGCATGTCGATTTTTCAGGTACTTCCATTTATGCACTGTAATGTGATGGCGGTTTGATCGATTATATGCTCCACACCAACTAGTGAGGCCAAGCGGTCCCTAGGAAAATCTCCAGAAACACAGTGCTCTGCTTTCTGCGCAAGTTGATCTCAGGAATAGGTAGAGAAGTGCGTGAAGGTCAGTTTCCTCCGACTCCACCTATGTAGTGGCTAACCCAGATTAGTATCTCCGATCATCGGAAGTGGCTACCAGACACTGCAAGTGCTTATCCTGTCAAGCAAACTCTGCAAATACTTGACCAGGCTGTACATGTGTCCAGACCATTTGGCTGTGTAAGATGGTACGAAACTAACCTCGCAGTGTGTCAAGGGCCTTCCATTGATAACAATACCGCCCACAATGGACCTACTCCACCCTGATGGGCTTACTGTGGTACTCAGGCTGGGGTTAATCTTGTATCGTGTAAGTTGGAGCTCGCTTCCGCAAATCAAATATGCAATCAAGGAGACGTGAAGAGCAGCCGATAAGCGCGAGATGATTTGTTGCACAGAGATATAGGTCGATCGTTGTCAGTGAGTGCTGTGCCTCTGACGTCAAGGGTATCACGAATTTTCGCCCACGTGGTTTGGATGGATGCCTAGTGCGTTCTGGTTGCGCAGTTCGACCTCAAACGCGCAGGGTCGTTGGTGGAGACTCGTCCCGCTTGTTTACAAATAAAATTTATAGATCAGTCCATGATCGGAGCATGGGGTTCGGGGGACACGCATTCTCAGGCTGGTACGCCACTCACATTTGCCTCGATTCAGCGGTATTGAACGATCATCCGAGTCGATCATGCTCGGCGGCGCAAGGCGTATCGCGTATCCATCTTCCTGGATCTTAACCACCCCTTTCCTCCGTTTCTTCCCAAAGTGCCACGATCGTGGCAGTAGAGCTCCGACCTCGCCAGCATCCATTGCAAAGGCCCCGAAGAGGGAGCCACATGCACGAAATTGTCTCTCAGACACCTCCTTCTCCCAGGCCCGTCTTGAAGATGTTTTGTAGAGGCTTAGCGAAGAGACAGAATCTATACCCGGGCGAGTACAACGAATGTACGTGGAATCGATCGGATCGAACCTCGTTACTCCTACAAGCTTATGTGACCATGTGCCCACTGCCAACTAGTTCTCGGAGAGGAAGCCACGTGCATGAAATTGCCGCTCCTCTCTTTCCCGGGCCCGTCTTGAAGATGTTCTGTTGGGGCCCAACTAAGAGACGGAACCTGCAGAAACTAAAGCCGGGAAAGAACAACGACCTCGGGGCTTACTTGTTGGATTCGAAAACGAACATACGTGTAAACGATCGGATTAATCCCCTTACTCCTGCAAGCTTATGCGACCATGTGTCGACCAGTTCGAACGAGTGACGGTGTGCTTGATAATAGATCTGATTCAGCTGAGCGCCCTCTCTTGTGATACCTCCTAGCTGCTTTACGATATGCTATTTATCTATTTAATATCAGAACTGGCGTTTACCGTGACGGCAGCCCTTTTAGTGTCCCAGACCTGAAGTGGATCTGTCAGACTAGTACTTCAATGCCTCTATCTCCCGACTCAAACCATCAGATGTCGATGACACTACTACCCGATGGTCGCCGATACTAGTAAACCTTAACCGCCGATTGGTCAGGATTGTTGTTGCTATGAACTCCCCGTATTAAAGGTGGCGGTCGACTCCCAAGCTTCACTGACGTCTTCTTCATTACCTGTGGTATTCCGGGTTGATCTAGAATGTGCTTCATTCTCGTTATTGCACTGTCTGCTTTTGCCACCGCTGCGCCTTGGCCTGCGGGACAGGGTGCCGGTTTTTCCATCCCCCTCACCAAACGTGGCCTCAGCACCAATGCCGCATCAGTCCACCCGTATGTTATTGTGTGCATCGTCACTGACGTATCGCATCCGGCTTAAGCACTATTTCAGAAAGGTCGAAAGAGGCGGCAATGGTCTCCCCTTGATGTATGAAAATAGATGGTTCGGCGCCGTTTCGGTTGGTGACCCTGCCGATTTCTTTGAGGGTGGGCATAGGATCCGCTCTAGATAGATGTTTACTCTAACATCTCCTGTAGTGACCTTTGATACCGGTTCTGCGTAGGTGTTTGTTAGGAGAAGCCTATCGCTTTATTGTTCAGCTCAATAACAGCGACACGTTCTTGCTGGCGACTAGTTGTTCGACTTGCCAGGGTTTCGGAAAGGTTCTCTGGGACCCATCTTACTCTCACACCTCGGTCAACTGGGATGAGAAATTTGAACTCAAGTTTCTAGACGGTGACTCGGTCTCTGGTGAATTATACACTGATACTATGAACATTGCTGGCCTTACTGTATGTTCTCCGAAGTTACGGGTATGATCATTTCTCACAGCGGCTGTCAATTAGGCAACCACTCAAATTATTGGTGCTGCAACAGATATTTCCTCTCGTTTCTCTAGTTCTACATTCACCATATCTGGTTACGTCGGAATGGCGCCCCGGGATGCCTCAAAATACAACGCTATTCCCCTCTTCGAGACTCTCGTTCTTGAGGGAAAGGTGTCCACTCCAGTGTTTTCCATGAAGCTTGCATCTCCCAGAGCTGAGTTATACCTTGGTGGAGTAAACACTGCGAAATACAATGACCCCATCACGTACGTGTCTGTAAGGAAGCCAGTAAGCTGAACTATTGGACACACATCATGGTAGACACCCTTACTGAATTTGGTTGTTCAGGGTAAATGGCTGGTGGTGATGGACAATGTCCAAGGTAGTGACGGTCAGCCGATCTTGACTAACCTCCCTGCCTTGATCGATAGCGGTAGCAACATCATAGCTGGACCAATCTCGGACATCACCGAGCTTTACATGGCCCTCGGTGGGATTCTTACAAAGAGACAAGGCGCCCAAACATTCTATAGCCGTAAGTTCACATTTCACATTTCCGACAGTCCATGATTGACGCCCTGTAGTTCCATGTAACTCCTTCCCAAGCCTCAGCTTTAGCCTGGGAGGTACATTATTCCAAATCCCTGGCGCGTCCTACAAGCTTAACCCCGTTGCGCTTGGTTCGTCTAATTGCTATAGCGGCATTATTGGTCTCTCCGGGGACGTGAGTCAGTGTTCCATGATTTTATCTCTGCATCAATCGCGCTTACCCCTGGTCACTTTCTCTTACGACCAGCGTATTGGGTGATGGGACAACTTTTCATGCAGAATTTCTACATCGTGTTTAGCTATGGCAAGAACCTGTACGATTACGACAACCGACAGGTCGGATTTGCGCAGCTTGCCTCTGAACCAGGGTTGTGAGGCGTGGAACTGGTCTGGATTCTCATTCTCACGTTTCGGATTCGCTGTCCTACTTTGTTACCTTGTTTACCACTAGTCTCTCCAATCCAGACCTTTCGAGATCAAAAGATGATGTTGATGTTGAATATCTGGGCCGTACAACTTCAAGTTTCCCTGCTGAATTTTCGAATAGTTTCACTGCTTTGTTACTTCGTTAATACAACCATGTCTTTCCTAGTAACAGACCTAAATTTCTTCTAGATTAGAAGACGGTCATGGACGAAGCTGATATTAGAGCTCGCTCTCCTGCTTTATAGTTTATAGCACTGTACTGGTCATCATGATAGGTATATCCTTAAAACTACCTTCGGTTGAAATCAATCATGCCGCCCTTGCAATCATAGTTTAGCAGTGTGCTCCACCCTTGCGAGGGCACGTTCCACAATCTCCCTTCCACTTTCCTCCCAGTCGTCCCAACACATTGCCCATTCATTGACATCGCTGCCTAGCAAACCATTTCCAGCATCCCCTACCCTCGATTCCTTTCCCACCTTTTCGTATCCTTCAACAAGTGGTATTGTGTTTTTCCATCTCAATACGCCCTCCAGCTTGAGCCCCATCCGCTCAAGAACTTTATTGGAGGGGACATTGAACGGAGATGCGGACGCCTTGGCCTTTCTGAACCCAAGTCCGGAAGGTGGGAGTTCAAGGATATACTTCAACGACAAACACATGGCATGAGAATTGACGTGGGTTCGTTGGAACGCAGGAAGAATGAATCCGGGACCAATCTTTACGACGAGATTTTTCTGGTCAGTCTCTTGGAGCCCATACAAGCCCGCTAACGAGCCCTTCCACTCTGGGTGGTTGGGGTCTGGACGTGTCGTATCGATTACCGCAAACAGGAAAGCGCTTTTATCCCGCCTGCGCATTTCGACAAATCGAAGAAAGTCAGTTGGGTGTTCCAGAACGTTGGGCAAGTATTTGAACATGGACTCGTGTCCCCGAACGCCATCAAGGAAGGTGGTGGCATGGATCCGAGGGACGAATGGGACGAGTCGCAGCTTATCGGTGGATAGGACTGGGGGAATTGGGAGGACGAAGTTAACATCATATGGCTCAGGGCCATACAGGTCGCCCTCTTGAATTTTTGGCTCGGGAATGTAGTTATTCACGACTGTCGGAGTGGGACGAGCGTGCAGAGCGACTTTAGGTTTGGACGTCGGAGACAAGGTCATGTCGATTTTTGTGACGAGTGTACGCGCCTCGAGAGAACTTGAATTCGAAGGAAAACGAAGGGATGAGTGGGCGAGCGCCAAAGTGCATGTCAAATTATGTACAGAACGGCGCAGGGCGCGCACTGGTAGCTTCATGACGGTGACACACGAGAATGACACGACCGATCTGGTCCCGGCGAATATTTGCCCGTACTAGACCAAACTGGCAATTTTTGCTGGCAAGCGTGCCTACCATACTGCCAGTGGCAAAGCGAACACTTTGCAAACGCTCGCCAGTTGTGTCTAGACAAATGGGTCTAGTAACCCACACACCTATTGTCTCGTACCCGGCTATAAGTTTGGATTGATCCTGGTGATTGACACCGAGTACTACTAGAGATCACTTCCCAAACTTGGGCGGGCCACAAAGCCGTAAATTGAAGAACTGTGAAGTGGCAGGTTCAAGTGCAACCAAGAACTCTTCTTGTGGATGTCTCTACTGGGGAATTTACAACTCCTTCTATGCTAGACATGGGGCTTAGGTGACCGCGTGTCGAATTTACCTGTCATTATCATGGGACTGCCAAACCAAGCCTTCGAATCCGAACACACGACCGTGGATTGATCTTACAAACCATACTTGGACTCTGTTGGCAGAAAATGGATGCGTTATTTACTATCCATGCCATCCGTGATGAGGCACCAACCTACCGTGTTCCCTGGAGTCTCAAGATCTCATGGGCAATGCATCAAAGATTTATTTCTTTTGCCACGCAAAACTCCGAGTCGAGAACGGAGCTTGCAGCCAGGTGAAGGAGTCACGATGTTGACGAACCTCGTTCCGCGGTCTCGTACACAATCCTGTTTGTGCCAGTGCCGTCTCGGCACCAACGGATGCGAGTTTGAGTGACGAAGCCCCGCCAACATGCAACCCATCTTCCTCTGGCCCGACCCCAAGCACTGGCAACGGCGCATGATCAGCAATGAAGCTGACTTGCAACGTGCAAACGCGAACAAGAATGCAAAGTCCCTAAGGATGCACGACATGATACTCAATTCGAATGTCCTTAATTCAGCGCCAGCACTCTTTCTTCGGAAATGTAGCCGGACCGCTCGGACATTCTGCCGATGACTGAAGAGGAAGCAGGCACGAGTAACTAAAGAATTGTTAGGGTCCTGTCAGAAGGGAAGAGTCTGAAAATCGAGGAAAGGTCCTCAGGCTTATCCGCCGAGGGGTCAAATTCTTGTCAAGCTCCTTGGACCAGCAGATCCGGACCCTGAGCCGGAGCCCCCCGCATGCGAGTCAACATTGTCCTCGTCTACTTCTGCGAGCCTGCGACGGTTTGGTCAGAGGGGGTTTGGCGGGGTTGTGTAAGCCCACTGGCATACTCGTCACGTGCACCGTACTATATCTACCTCGCGCCTCGTAGATAGCAGTCAGTCGCATCTTGTACCCGTACGTCTTAGTCGTCCCAACGCAGCGTGGTCCTGTTCCGTTGTGCCCGCTCGTCTCAGTGTTTCCCGCCGCGGTCACGGTGGGCTTCCAGGTTGTGTCGGTAGCAGACTGGGGTCGGCTACCATACTTTGTCTGGATCATCGAGGTAAATCCGAACTCATGGCAATAGACGGTTCGTTCCAGTGTCAATCTTGGCCTAGTACGTGGTAGATTTCCACGATAGTTAACTTTACGTGATGGGTTGCACCCGAATGTTAGATCGAAACAGTGTCGAATTCAGTCAGCCGGGCTAGAGCCACTGGCAGAATAAAGAATTTCGGCTTACCAAGGAACGCATTCATGTGTGCTGCAACCATTAGTAGAGCTATGTACATAAAAGAGATTCGAGGAACCATAATACGTTTCCATGCTGTTGGACGACTACTACTCTTGATAGATTCGGAGTCCGTCGTCGTAAACCATTGCGAGCGCAATAATATACATGCTAAATAATGAACTACCTCTGGTCCCAGTATGAGCCCCGAGCATAAGGTAAAAGCATGCATGTTCAACGATCCTGGAGGTCGTTCAAGAGACGAACAATGTTGATGACTGCGAGCAGACATGTAAATTCGATCATCAATGGAAACGTCGGATTGAACTTACAAAGGTTGACAAAGCTATGAGATACAGAAGTTAGCCGGGTGCAAAGCACTAGATGGAATGAAACGTGCTCAAGGTAAAGACTGATAGCACCCAGAATATATTCATCAGGTGACAGACGCTTCGTGATGATGAATGTGTCATAGACGATGTAACCGCTAAAGAGTAAGCAAGCCCCCAGGGAGTACACGATATCCATCGTGCGTCCAAATGGAATGAACAAGTTGATAAGCCCAACCATCACTGCGGAATTGACATTAGATAAGGGCACGGCGTAGTTAATCAAAGGACGGCGTACAGAGAGCAATGAGGCCTCCAAACAACCAGGTGCCAAGTCCAGAGAAGTCATACTGCAAGCGATGGTCAGAATGTTCTTATTAACGAAGAAACACCGACCTTGGACTGAAGTGTGAAAAGTGTCAAGCCCAAGAAGACTCCTAGGGTAATCAAGCTGCAAGCGATTAATAAACCCGATAAAAGACAAGTGGTGTGATACGAACAGAGCCTGCAGGACGATAATATTGTCGATAAAGGCCGTGAGTACCCCTAGGGTGAATGCTTCCATTGCGGTGAACGTGGACAATAATACGAAGTTGAGAGGGTGGCTATGACGCTTCCAGAAGAGAAGACCGAGGTTGATGAGGGTGCCAAAGAGAGGGACGTAAATAGACCATGTGCTGAACAGGGATCAGACAGCATATGCAGCATGAGGTCGCTAAGCTTACTTCTGGGAAATCCATACAACGGCCGAAGGGGACTGGGAAATACCGCCCGCAACCAAGCACGTAGCAAGCTAGTATGGTCAGCAGGGTTAGAAATTGCCTCACGGAAAAGGCGATAAAAACTTTACAATTTGAGTGACTAGAAGGGGCGGGAGTTGAGCGACGTTTGTGAAGATCATCAACGAGTCTGTACTCACACAGGATGGTGTACACCTTACGGACGAAGGCAGCCTGGACTTCAGCGGAACTCTCAGAAACGGTAACACCATACTAGAATCGTAGAGAAGTGAGCATACGAGGCGATGCTGTAGAATTTTCCATACCTTGAAGTCATCTGGAATGTCACCCTGTTCGGGCTGATCATAGAAACCACCGCCTGGAGACCTGGCGCGACCTGCACCGAGCAACGGCTCAACAGAATCAGGATCTATCAATGGCTTTCTAGACGAGCCAGTAGCCTGGTAAGCTGGAGGAGGGATGGGATGTTGGCTTGAGCTCATATTTGCGACGATAAGCGACGGAGAACGTCAGCGAACGAGTTTTTATATGCGCAGGCTGACTCATCATCGGCAGGCGTGGCTGTGTCGCGTCTGAGGTGGCTCGATTTGGGTCACTGCCCTTTGATTACATGCACGAGCATTAACTATGGCTGTTGGTTGCCTGCATGGCCGTCGTCGTTGCTGACTGGATATCCTCTTCTGACCCTCCACCCGCGCTGTAGTCTGGGCCTTGCACGAACCGCCTCTCCAACCCCACACCTCCGTCTGCCAGCCGTCTGGCGACGTGTGTTGTCTGGTCGTACGGGATGAGGCGCTGGCGATCGCGGTTGGCTGTTCGTGGATTGCGATCCATGTGATGGAAGATGTGTCTTTGGTTGTCGAGATCGTCTACCTTCTGACGAACCGCGAGGTCTGGGCGAGGAAAGGCGTGGATGGTGTGCATCATTGTGATCGCAGCAAGGAGGGTAAGGGCACGCATGGCGATGATGGAGGCAGAGGTAGAAGTTGGTCGAATGATAGAGTCGGTGCAGAGTGTATTGTAGCAATGCGAGCGCCGTCTCGTTGGCTTATATCTTCTCTCTCTGCCATGGCGGCTGACATTGTTTGTAGTTACCGCCAAATCCCAGCCGCCCAACTTCGGCTGACGGGGCACTGCACCTATTGGACTCTCGGACACGTTTCGGCAGGATACTTTCTTGATGCCGGTTATGATTCGACGCAAGTTGGTTGAATATTATGTTGCTCTTACAGTAAAGGTACAGCCATCTTTCGAAGTGAAGACCCGGTCATTTCTGACTTGCTTCACGAGGCTCAGCGTCATTGCGGACGTTCCGAGGATCCCCCGAAGAAATGAACGCGCTTCAAGGTAGGTTGGATCACGATCGAGTCTTTTCACATACAGCATCGACTCTATAAACTCGCTCAATGCACACTCGAGCATCAAATTCCGTTGACAGTCCCTTTCAAGTTCACGGGATCATCGCTCATTCCAATTGGGCGGCCTTTTTATACCGAGACACATTGCCAGATGTTCCTCCGATACGGGCCCCTTAACATATCGCTCGTCATAATACAGGGATTATCGTATCCTGATTCGCTGTCACAATGTACATGCGCCGGCACTAACTTCCGTCGCCGATTCGAGCCCTCTCCTGACCCATGCGATCCCGCATCGGAAAGAATGAAATCATCGCCGTCATGGCGTCCGCGGACCAATACCTTCCATTCAACAACCCCGCGAATCCTCGTGTGTCTCAACGCGTGCCGACGACAAGTAATTATCACCCCGGTCCGTGGGGCACTCTGTTCGACGTCAGATCCGATATGAACCCTCGGACCTCTGGCGAGCGCCCAGCACTCCTGTGGCGTTTTTGTACACAAACCACTCCTAATGAACCTATATACGCCGCAGGCTTGACGAGAACCAGTACTAGTTTGTGATAGCGTCCACTGTGACGTCCAATACTCAGTGTTCGAAATGATGCCTCTCTTCCAGCCCGCGGCATGCTCCCTCCCGGTTGGTCACGGAGAGAGACATGAAGATGGTAGAGTTACGTTAAAAGTGCGGCCCGAGGCGCAGAACGTCACTGATCTTTCAAGGTGAGGTTTTGCTTGTCAATCTTCCTAACCAACCCCGGTCTTTTCCTGACGTCATTTACTTAATGTCGCACGCACGTAGTATATGTATGCCAGTACTAGGAATTCATGTTAGTAGTGTACTTAGCAGCCCAGAAAAGTCCATCCTGCTGAAACTGTTTCCTTCTCGTAAGTTCCCCACGTTATGTACTTCGGCCAGTACGTTCGGGTTTGAAAGGACCCGAGATGGCCCGTGGGACCGCGCCCCGATGACTTATATATCAGTCGTCGAGAAGCCTCCTCCACCCATCCGCCTTCACCCAAACGCACGCTACCTGACAACCTTGGATTGGGTCGCGCTCACCGATCGTCACCTGGACATCGGATCTAGCCCATTCCTTCTCCCTGTTACAACTGGAAGTCTACCTACACGGTCCTGGAAGGGCAGCGGTCGGGGTAGCGGCCAAGCCCCCTGACGAGAGCTTTCGCAGGCTCGAAACCGCACCCACTGCTCCTAAGTTACAGGCTATCTCTGTGCATACTGTACACGACCCCGATCCTTGGAGATGGGCACCTGACGGGCGCGACATGTGGACTGACAGCCCAGGCGGCCTCCCCCTCGCACACAGACAGTGACAGACTACGTACGTCGCTACGTGCTCTCACCAACCGTGACGGCCAAAATACTTTCCAGTTCGGCAATTTGCCCGCGTGACGTGACAAAGTAGAAATTTCATGTCGTGTGACGCGTGACCGACGAACTGAAGGCCTCACCCCGAGCAGGTCTGACCCTTCAGGTTGGGAGCATCGTTTATTCAGAGTATATTTTCTCTCCTTTCGGCCACTGATTCTCTTCTCTCTTCTCTTTGCCCGAAACGTAACTTGTGGTGCTGCAGTGCCAAAATAGGTGACTTCTTCAAGTTCGGCCCCGCTATCTCCACCCGGGCCGCTCTCGCCATGCGGACCTCAACTGCCCAACTCGCCGTAGTTGTACCCATCTTGATCATCGCTCTTAGTTCCTTTCGTCGCCTAATCCAGAACAGACGAGAGAGAAGAGGGCTACCACTACCACCAGGGCCCACACCGGTCCCGTTGCTAGGAAATGCCCACACGATCAATATCGAGGAGCCTTGGAAAACATACGCCGACTGGCATGCAAAATATGGTAAGATTTTACTTGAACTACTACGAGATGGTCAATGTCATGTCCATGACAGGCAATGTGGTGTACTTCCGTCTTTTGGATCAGGATTTCATAGTCCTTGGCTCGCGGCGAATTGCCGTAGAATTGCTTGAGAAACGATCTCATCTTTATTCAGACCGCCCTTTTATTGCTTCCCTTCCGCCGTAAGTGGTGCTGGGCCACTGGTAATTTCACTCTAAAGTGTCTGAGAATTCCTCACACAGGTTCGGAGGGGATCGCAACTTTCTTTTCACCCCATATGGCGACTACTGGCGACTCTGTAGGCGGATATTTCACCAGACTTTCCGTTTTAAGGCTGCTATCAACTTCCGTCCAATGCAACTTCACCGTGCTCGACAACTGGTCAAAAACATCGCAGAAGGTCCAGGTCAATATCAGTCTCATTACTCCACGCAAGTATACTTATCAATTCTATGACATCTTCATTCACTTGCACTTTTCAGTTTTGCCGTAGCAGTAGCATTGTCTGCAGCCTATGGTTACGAACCGAGCCCGCAGCAAGATCCTATAGTCCAAGTTATCGAGGAATTCTTGTCAGTATTGTGCTTAGCAGCTACCCCAGAGAAGTCCATCCTGCTTAAACTGTTTCCTTTTCGTAAGTTCTCCATACTACTTCAGTCAGTGAGGTTCACGAATGCTTGTTGAAAGTGCTACACATCCCTGACTGGTTGCCTGGTTCATCCTTGAAACGCCAGGCAAGGCACTCTTATGAGCTGTCGACAAAGGCAATGGAGATGCCCTACCAATATGCTGAAGAAAGGACGGTGATTCATATTATTTTCCGTACAAATTGCCTAGTCTTAAAAAAAAAAACTAGAAAGCCTCTCATGAATGTCCAACTTTCTCAATGGTCTCCGATCACCTGGCTCGAATCCAGGGAAAAGATGAATCGTACCGTGCAGAGTACACTTCTGCTCTGAAAGAAGTAGCCGTAACCTCCATTCTTGGTACGTCTACCATCATTGATTTGGGGGTGCGTGACTCACCAATGAACGCTTGAACCGCGTGCAGGCTCTGAAGAGACGGTGCGAGTTACTATCCAATCGTGCAATCAGATGTCTCACTACATCAGTAGACCAGTTCAGTTCTAATGGTGTTTACTCTCGCCATGGTCCTCCACCCAAACGTATGGAAGCGTGCTCAGGCCAGCATTGATGCTGTTGTGGGCACGAACCGTCTCCCGGATTTCGGCGATAGGTCGGCATTGCCGTATGTTGAGGCAATCATTCGGGAGACTCTCAGATGGCAGCCGGTGATACCTCTCGGTAATATTTTCCTTTACACTGGGATTAGCCGTGAAAGGGTTTGACAGCGTCACTCAGGGGTCTGGCACGCTACATCAGCCAGCGACGTCTACAACGGCTATTACATACCAAAGGGTACGTCATGTGTTCCCATGTGAATATGCAGATGGACATGGTTTTTCGAACAGGCGCAATCGTTGCTGCAAATGCCTGGTAGGTTTTTCGAGACTTTCCGAATCGTTTCCTAATACTAATTATGTTTAGGGCCATGTCTCGCGATGAGAGCCGATTCCCAAATCCAGAGGCCTTTATTCCCGAGAGATTCCTCGATGAAAATGGCCTACTGGATGATAATAATTCGGCTGATTTCACGTTTGGATTTGGAAGAAGAATATGTCCCGGTGCGCGCAGCCACGATTGGCCCACGTTGCCTTATTGTTGATATCCACCTTTCGTGCGATCAGGACGATACACGGCGGATGCATCCATCTGGAGCTCGATTGCCACGTTGCTTGCCACGCTGGACTTTTGTTCTGCCAAAGATGCCGAAGGAAAAGAGGTTGTTTTTGAACCGAAATGGCTGAACGGAATCACACAGTATGTCGCTCTAATAGTTCTTTGTCTGCTAGCTGAACGTTGCATATAGTCGCCCGGATGTATTCCCGTGTCAGATCTCTCTTCGCTCACATGTGGACAAGGGGCATCTGGAGCATATGCTTATCAATGGAGATGGGAATTAGTGTATATAGGCAATCTGTCTGGTGTTTCTCTGCTTGGTTTCCACGTCGCGCTCCATAAAACTATCATGTACTTATTATTGCTTCGTACATTATGCACTATGAGAAATTGATCTTAACCAGGTTCTGGCATTAACGGTTCCATATTCGCTCAACATCCGTGACACTGGAGGGAGCGATGGACAGCAAACCGAAGAACAGACCCCGTACATCGGTCTCACACCAGTTGTCGGTGGTACTTGTAGTATTGAACGAAAATCACCTACACATCGTCAGTGGCGAGTCAAACCCCACACCACCACACCGACGATCGGTCACAGATGCAGTCGTTACACAAAAAAGTAGTGGTGATCCATTCGTATCGTGTCTAATATATGTACTTGCACGGGTATTATATTCCATCCGTATATATACCCCTCGTCACAACCCCGGCATCGCGTCGGGCGTTTTTGTTTATATCGTCTAGACGGATAAGAGTGCCTTGGAAGGCAATCCCAGCTCGCGACATATCCTCTCCATGTGTTCGCGGTCCTGTTCGGACGAGTTGTCTCCAAACGCGGCATCCATTTCTTCCAGCGTCTGAACACCCAGTCCGTGTGAGTAAGGCGCGCATTCGACGACTCGAAATCAACACTCACCCTTCCTTTGGTTTCCGGATAAAAAAGCCCTGCGAGAACGGCCGTCAGTCACGCGTCCATTCACACATGTTCATGACACTAATCGACTGACATGCTGTCAAGAACGCCAAGACGGCGAATCCTGCAAAGAAAAAGTAGGTCCCTCCATCCGGAACGGTGGCCAACATCTTGGGAGAGACTAAGCCAATGATGCTATCCCGATGACGATCAGCGTCCAATCGGTATGTGCATACTTCGAGACAGCGTACAAGTTGGACATCCATGTGGCAGAGGTTGTGATTGAGATGCCGGTCGATCTCAGTTGCAAAGGGAAGATTTCACTCGGCAGGACTGTTTCCAACGATCAAGAATGTCAGTTGAAAGTTGCGAAAGCATCATAATGAGCCGTTGCGTACCCCAGCCAATTGGAGCCCACGAGTACGAAAAGTTGACGTCGTACAGGAAGATGAACGCTGGACAATAACACAATCGTATCAGTTTCGGCTTATTATCATGGAATGGGACGGGACGTACCTATTGCGACATGTCCTGCAGTGCCATGTGCCGGCCAGTCCTTTCCGAACGCAGCAACCAATGAGCCGACCATCACGAGTGAGATACAACATCCAGCAGCGCCGAACATCAACAGGGGTCGTCGACCAACGCTGTCCAACAAGATGACGGCCGGGAGAGTGGACAACATCTAAGACGGTGTCGGCATCAAGGGGTATGATCTAGGTCGGAGAGACTCACATTCACTATGCCATACACACCAGTTGCCAACAACGAGGTCGTGTTTGGGTTCAGGCCCAACTGACCGAAGACTGGAGGCGAAATAAACCCCAAGCTCAAACTGCGAACAAGGTAGAGGGCTTACTCGTCGGAGCATAATAAATAATGGCCTTGAATATCTGTCAGACAAGACACAGTCCATTGGTGAACAGAGAGACGTACATTACAACCCTAGAAAAGTCCTTGTTCGTCAAAAAGTGACATGTCGATCGTAAAATAGAAACGCACGATAAATTGCTGGTAAAACATCGTCAAGCAGCCAACCGCCAACCGCTTGAACTTGGGCCACGTCGCCACCAATGCAATGTAATTGTTGACGAAACGTCTAAACGGGCCTGCATCCGGGTGCGCAAGCAAGGCTGCCTCCCGAGAGTATTGTACCTCGGCCTTGATTTCTAGGAACTCGTAGCGCACAGTAGGGTGATCCGACGGCTTTCGTCGCAACATGGACAACGTGGAGATGGATTCCTCTTCACGTCCTTGTTCCGCGAGCCAGCGTGGTGAATAGGGCATAAACACCATGCCGATCCCCAGGCACTTTTGAGATGACGATTAGTGATAATAACAGCCTTCAGAGCGAGGTGCTGACCAGGGCAGGGAACATTTGGAAACCGATAGGAACCCTCCATGATGCTTGTGTTTGGCCGGTACAGCCGCCCGCTGGGACATCTGTGTATGGATTAAACGTAGGACTTCCGTTCAAAAGGGGTCCTGTGTACGGAACTCCTGGAGCACAGCGGACCCCACCAATATGCGATGTTCCATATGCGAGCCAATCTAAAAGTCGATACATGAGAATTCCAACGAGAATTATAGTACTATAGGGAGTGCCTACAGCTGACGAAGATCTGTGCGAAAAGGATTTAGCCTTCGTGCACATACGAGAGAAAAAACCAGATTTACACCAAAGGTAATGGCGAGTTGTTGCAGAGCAACCAGCGATCCTCGAATATTTGCACTTGAAATCTCGGCCAGGTACATGGGGACGACGTGCGTCAAGGAGCCCACAGCCAGACCGGAAATGGCACGGCCCACGAAGAGGTAATCTGCAGGAGAAGTCAGACGAGCCGTCCAAGTGGTGACGAAGAAACCTCACTCTGAACGGTCGCACCCGTTTGGAGGGCACTCCCGAGAAGGAATAATACTACGTTGCACATGATGCTGCGCTTCCGTCCAATCTACCGACGAGAATATCTGAATACATTAAATGTTCCTTGGAAGAACGACAGACCGTGTCACAAACGGGACCGTTGAGGAGGGACCCGAACCAAGCAGCTAAACACCATCGTCAGATACCATGCTATTAGTACACACGCGTTTGAGAATGACGGACTCAGGAGCAGAGTTGAGACGAACCACCCCTTGAACACGGATCAGCCGGCCCGCAATGACGCAGATGGTCAGACTCACCTTGAGGTTCGAATCCATATAAATGTCGGGAAACGCAGCCCCGAATGATTCGATGGCGAGCACATTACTGACGACCCCCTATTCAAAAGCACGCAATCAGTTCCATGTAAAGGCTGCGTTCACCGTCGTATTCACCTGGTCATAACCAAAGAGCTGAGAACAAAGTGATCGTCAACTTCTGGCACGCGAGAGAAGCGAGACAACAACTGACGAAACCACCCAAGGTCGCAAAGCATGTTACACCCAACCTGTCGAGGTCATTGCGCGTGTGAGAAACACAACCCCGGACCAAGACGCGGTCTTACACTAGCTTGTTCTCAAAGAGTCCTCTAAAGCCCACACGGCCTTCTTCCTCGACGAGGTTGAGCCCAGCAAGTTCCTCTTCATGGCTATATTCCTGGGCATACGCCTTCGAGCCCACGCAATCCAAATCTTTGCCAGTATTCATGTTCGCTTCCAAGCGGGCGTCTTCCCGATCGATCGTGTTCAGAAGAGGGCTACAGAGAGAGGAAGAGGCCCCGTCGGTGGTAGCACGATGAGCCTGGCCATGGTGCATTTATACGGAGGCGGACAAGAAATATCCGTCTTACCCCACGTGATGGGTGGGGCAGAACCCGAACATCGGCACGCGCGTGATCCTATGGCACACATGCCACATCAACGCCTGTGCGTCGGGGAGCGCCTAATTGGATGATGCGACACTTACTGACGCAATGGTGATCAGCAGCGCCCTGCGTGGAGCGGGGAGGTATACGTGCTATTGGACGACATTTTCTCCGGGGGTTCACGAAGAGGCTTGGACTCTGTGCAAAGACACCAGGTATGAATGAACGGTACCCCCCTGAGGAATACTTGCGCATAAATACCAGTTTCCTTTTCTGTCAACATACACCCTCATGATGACCTTGTGAACCAAGTTTATCGCGCCGACCGAGGTATTTTTCGCGAACAACCCTTCTACCTGTGGACAAGATCAGTTCTGAATATCCATCTCAAGCCCGTGTTGCGTGATTATGCCACTACGACCTCAACTCGTTGCCCACCTCCCTGTCAGTTGTATCAAACTTGTGATATAGTTCGTCTCATGTCTCGTACCTCGAGTTCCCTCTACACAATCACATCCACCATACGGACTACGGTCGAATACCCATCTCATCTCATGGGGTAATCAACCCGACGGATGATCCAAATCATTCCGAGTCGATCACCTGTGCGATATTTGTTCTACCCTCCGAAGATTCGCCGTAGGATCAGACCGGACTCGAAAATCCGAACACACACCTACAGTGAGTCATCCACGATCGTCATATCCACCCCTAAACCCAAACACCGAGCCATGACCATACACGCAGGTGAAACGCCAGCACCAGCCAGCGCCGGCCCGAGCCCTCGGAGCTGGCGCTGCGCCATGATCGTCAAAGCCATATCAACGGTGTATCGATGAAATCAGGCAGGGGCGCATGCATACTTACTAATTCAAGGTGAAACATCTTATCGATGGTATCGTATTCCCTGGTCCGACACCCACCTTTCGGGGTTGTTTCGGGGCGCCATCCCGTCCTATCCCCCCCGAGCCAAAGACCATCGCATCAGAATCAGAATCAGCAGCGTCACTTCCGTCCTAGACTCGTCACCGTCCACAGGCGCGGTTTGCCTCGCCCCAGCGGGCTGCTAAGTAGAAGGCCTGCGTGAACTTGGCCGGGGATTCTTCTGGCATCACTTTCCTCCCTCCCCCGCTCTCCGTAATGCACTTGCATCTACACATGTCCTATAAATTGCTTTCTGCCCAAATCAGGACTGATTTTGGACAGACAAAGTAAACGGTTTGAGCCTGAGGCTCCTTGTTCCCCTGAACAGATACAGAACATATTGGCGATGTACTAGCTCAGCAACTACGCCTCCCCAACCCAAGCTAAATTCCATAGACGGCGCTGACAAACCGGTTTAATCTTACCATGGCTAGCCTTGATTACCAATTCGTTTGCTTGAGGGTTGGATCCACAGGTTCTACACCCCTTGAACTGGAAACCCCAAAGCCCCAGTGGTGGATGGTGAACGCCAATACGTCTGGCAAACGTTTTTTGGTCCTCTCACTCCTGGTAAATGGCCGGTACGTTCGTGGCTTGTAGGAGTGTGCGACCACACGCGACCGCCTGCGAAATGGTTTCCCAGATGTTCTCACCTTGTCTACTCCGAGTCCTACCCGCTGGATGATTCTACTAACGCACCTTTTCAAGTCGCGCAGTCCCTCCAAAAGTAAGAACAGATTGCTGCAAGGTTTGGATCAAATTGGGCTCTCCAACGGAATGTCACTCACCTGTCGACCAGAAGCAACAAATCGTCAAATGGCTTGCGATATGAAACAATCGAAGGCCCAGCAGGGAGTAGCAAACCTCTCCACCCTCTCCTGGTGAACGGTGCGTCGTCGTACCAGATACCCGGGGGGTTGCGGAGGCCATCAAGTGCCCGCCGTTGGCCCATTTCGTTTCAAAAATTCGTGCCTACATGCAGCGCCCCCGCAGAAATGTACTGGGTGTTTCGTCTAGTTCAATTTCTACAACGTGTAGCTAGCGCTGTCGAGCCAGCACAACATCCGCACATTCTCCTTACTTGGAAGATACTCGTGTTGTAGGTCCAGGTTGACAGCCTTGCGAATGACGCCGTTTCTCTTCGACCCGATACACAAGAGCTAGCAGAGCCAAAGGTCACAGCGGCGTCGACCTTTTTCTGCTGCTATAACCAGAAAAACCCGGGTCGTACTTTAGCACCATGCGTCAGTCTAAACCCCTTGGCTAGGCGAGTCTTACCGAAACAGCACACCAAGGCCCTCCTCAAACGGATCCGCTATCCCACCTGAGTTGTCGGTGGTGCAGAGGGTGGTCTTTCATTTGGCCCCAAAGTACAGGCTACAGCCTTGATATCCCATCCAAGTCCCTCAAACTGGACTATCACGTTGGCAACGCCGAGAAGAAAAGGGATGTTCCCGGTGTACGGTCCTGACATGGCATGCACCAGCATCCCTTCGAGCATCGTGACACTTCTGAGGGATGCGATGCCGTGGAGCCCGCTGGGGCGGTGCGTGTGTTACGACTGGCCTCGGGGTGTCCGAGTGCGACACCGCGCGCCCTGCCTCAAGGCAATGATCGATATCACTGAGTTTGGTCGTTTACGCCCGGTGACCATCACCACACCCGCACCACGCCAACCAGCGCCATGCACCGATGACATCAAGTAGGCAGCACATACACGTGCTACTAATTCAAGGCGACACATCTCATCAATGACATCGTCTCACCGAAATTCGGAGGGCCATCCCGTTCAGGCTCTAGCTCCGCGCCAAGCCCCCTCCGCATCCGCATCCGAAGCCACACCGACAGATATATCCACAGACAACGCCCGCCATCAACGCCACCATCCCCACCATCTCAACCTACACGCACCCCCATCACGGAAACAAGCCCTAAAATCAACGCGCTAGGCACCCAAAAGGAGGAGAGCATCGTACGGGATCCCGTCTATGTAATAGACGTCTCTGAACCGCGAGGCCATGGGATCGACAATGTTTCTCAGCGCGGAGAGGATCGCGCTGGCGGTCATTTGGAGGCTCCATACACCGACGGTTTTGACGCGTCGGTTCATGTTGACTTGGGCGACGTGGTAGGCGAGGGCGTCGTAAATCTAGGAAAGAGGACTGAGTGTTTTTGCACACGGATCTTGTATGAACAGAAAAGGAACCTTTTGGGAGATTTCATCCATCAGCCCAGCTAAGGTTGCCATGGTCAGCGACGTCTACATAAATCGAATCCGACTTACTCTCCCACATCTGAGAAAAAAAAGGGAGCACGTCAGTACGTGCGCGTCAACTCCGATAACCAGACGTACAGTCCAAGCACCATCAAAATCGCCCGTGTCTTTGACGACTCTGCAATGAATCGGCACAAGGGTATGATGCGCGCTGCACAACAGCCATCAGTCCCGTCCCACTACATACCATGTTCACCCACTTCATAAACGCGACGATCGGTCTAATCAACGCATTATTCACATACGACAAGTTCTGGGTAAACAGCGGTACGACAGCCTTGACGTCCCTAAACCGCAAGTCGATATCGATGATCACCCTCGGCCTGTCGGGGTCATCTTCATCCAGGTCGGTCGAGGGCGCGGTCAACGGCGGCTTGGCAAGTTCTCGCTGGCCGGGGATGGGATCGAGGTTGAGCGATGCGGACGCTGCTGTCGATATCGCATCGGCCAGCTCTCCAAGGAGGGCGTTGAACGGGTACTCGTCCTCGCGGTCGCGAGGGAACTTGATATCTAGCACTGCATCGACTTTGCCAGACGTGATCCACGAAAGGGGTCCACTCGGATCGGTAGTCGAGTTTTGCATGTGGTCAATGTTGACGCCATCGATGCGGATCCGGGTCTACGAGCTATCAGGCTTGAGGCCCATATCGACGTTGTCCATGCTCACCATTCTCGACCACTTGCCGTCTTGCATGTCCTGTTCCGTCGTCCGACCGATACTCTGAGGCTTGTGCAGACTGAACAAACAATTGTCAAACTGTCCTACGACGTTTTCTGCGCGCAAGAAGTCGTAGAATAACCACTGTTTGCGCAGAGTCCGGATATCGGCTCTAAAGATGGAGGCCGTATAGGGTCGAAAGTTGCCCGGTTGATGTACCGTGACGAGCACGTCTTCGAGCTGGAGCGAGTGCAATTCAAAGTCACCCGGACGAGCAACACTTCGGAAAGCGGCTGGATCCAGGGGATTCTCGGGGTCCCAAAAGACAGACCGCCTGTCTGAGATGGAGTGTTAAGATCGAAAGCATGCAGTCACGAGTAACCCACCCAAAACACCACGAACACCCTTGACGACAGCATCCTCGACAAGACCCTTGCCATCCAACCAACGCTTTAAAGAAAGCGTGACATCAATCGAATCAATGTTCAAATCAAACATGGAATAATTGACGTCGTCATCAGCATGACTTGAGGTCACCTCGTCGTCTTCCTCCACTACATAATTATACGCGGGATGGTTGCTGACGTCGTATGCCACCGCCGCCTTGTGTCCGTGATGCTTTTTTGATTTTTGAAAAGAGTGAGCAGTGTGGGGTCGACGTGAGACGTAGACGTTTTTGAAGGAGATGCGGGAGTCTTTCCACTTGGGTACGATCGCAGACTCGAAAATGACTGTGACGCCGGTTTCGCTGGTTAAATAATTACTGATCGCTTTAGCGACGTATTCTAAACAGCACACTATCAGCACGCGAGACACGTCCAGCATCCAATGGTCACCTTGTAATCTCAAACTGTTGGCAGTCGCAAACACGACAGAAAAGAACGTGGTCCTGAAACAAAAAACGACATGAGATCGGTACGCACGTACAAACCGCCTCACGCACGTTCCCACCAGAATCCACAACGTCTGACTCATGAGAAACCACGTCACAAACGCCGATATATCATCCGCATTGAATTTCCGAAACGACCGAATGGTGAACCACTTGAACCGTATCCGGAGACGTTGCCAGAATCCATTTGCGACGTTGAGAAAGTCGTCTCGTGTGGGTCGGTGGAGATGGGAGAGAGACAGGGCGAGGCGGCGATAGAGACGGGGGTAGTCATCTAGATTGAGAGGTGGTAAATGGTGTTCGACAGGTTTGGAAGCGTCGGGGGGTTCGTCGGGAGGGGTGTTGGGTCGGGAAGAGGAGGGTTTTTGTTCGGGGTTGGCATGGTTGAGCCGAACGGCCGTCAATGCGCCGTTGGTAGAGAATATGTTTGAACGGTGAAGGGTAGCATGGGTGGGTGTTATCGACCGGGGTTGTGGTGGGGAGGTGAGTGGACGCAAAAAGAAGTGTCGGATGGCACTGTAGCGATCGATGGTCGGGTGTAAAATTCCGCGGGTGGAATGTCGAACAAGAATGTATTGTCGACTCTTGAACATGTGCATCCTGAAAAAAACGTTGGAATGGACAGGAACGCCTGTCATGAACAGATTTGGCAAAATATTCTCGCGCATGTCAAAGGTGTTTCGTACAGCTGGTTGAGACTTGGTCAACATTTATTAGAAACACGCAAGTCTATGTTTGCTACATTGGTGTCCGCGTAATGCAATGCAAAAAAAACAAAGAAAAAGTCAGAAAGCAAGCTGTCATGCAACGAACAAGTCCAATGGTGGGGAGGGGAATACTCTAGTCCGACGGCGATCCCCCAACAGCGCCCACCCTCCCCTTGGTATAAATATCATGAATGTGCTCCAGTTCCGTCTTGAGTGTCTTGTGCTCCATGCTCAGCTTGATCAGTTCATCGGGGTCCATGACGTCCACTTCGGCCTCGGAATCTCCGTTCAGCATGGCCTCGATCTTGCGCTTTTGCGCAACGATCTTGCTAAATGTGCCCAGATAGGCCGTGTATTGCGTTTGGTACAAGGCGCGTAGGGCTGTATGGTCTGTTGGGGGCGGGTACGTCCCGCGTGTTGGGCGGTGCTGGCGCGGTGCCTTTTCGCTCTGGGTGAGGTCTGACGAGTTGGATCGGTCAGATACGGGGGGCGGCGATGGGTTACGCTTCCTAGGCTGTGGAATCTCTCCTTCGTCTTCTGAAGAGGTGTAGATGGGCGAGCGGCGTCGCGGCTTGGCGCTACCGCTCGTCTTGGAGGGTCGCTCGGACTTGTGAGTCGACGCACTCGATGTCGGGACCCGTCGGTCTTGGATCGAGACCGGGTCCTTTTTCATTTTGATGCGAGGAACAGGTGAGGGATCGTCGGCTGGTTTCTTGTTCATCTCTGCATCCCGTGTCTTGGAGGAGGAAGAGGCCACGGACGAGCCATCGTCGAGTTTTCGACGCTTGGCATGAGATACCCGGAACGCATCGTCAATTTCATCCATATCCTGTGTGGTCGTCTTGCGTTTGAATGCAGGGGCGGCCTTGTCTTTCGAATTGCGCTCCCTCTCCCTCTGGCGCTTTTCTAGCTCACGCTTCTCTAGCTCCATTTCTTCTCGCTCACGCTCCTTCTCTCTTTGACGTTTTTCACGCTCCATGGCCTCACGCTTTTCTGCTTTTGCCTTTTCGCGCTTCTCCAACTCGACCCGTTCTCGCTCTCGCTCTCGCTCTCTTTCCCGTTCCCGCTCCCTTTCCTTCTCTCGTTTCTCGCGCTCACGTTCCCTTTGACGTTCGTATTCTCTATCCCGCTCACGATCGGACTCGTCCTCTTTCTTCGAGGGTTTCGCTTGCATTGGTGGTATCGTTTTCCTAGCGTGGGTTCCACTCGGTGGAGGCATCGCAGTGGAAGGTTTTGCTGGTAAGGAGGAAGAGAGAGATGATGCTGATTTGTCCGCGCCAGGAACCGACGGTTGAGGGGATCTTTTGACTTTTTGGTACCCCGAGCCAGGAAGCCGTCGTGACACGACCATTTTCGTGCTGCTGGGATCATCAGAGGGAGGCGCGGGTGGGTCTAGGTCATGTCGTTTGCTTGTTTTAGGAGGGGTCGCCTTTGTACTCTCGTCCTTCATCTGTATCTCACCCTTTGCACGCGAAGAGTCCTGCTTGAATTTTTTGGGCTCCTTTGATGTGATGGCCTGACGTTTTGTTTCGGGCTGGACGCTGGTAGAGGATCTGTTGCTGTTACTGGACGCCATGGAGGGGGGAGCGGGAACGGGAGCGGGTATGGCGGGCCCCGGTGGACGATAGCGGGCATTATCCCAGGCCGGATCGGATTCGGGTATCTTGAGTGCGCTGAATGCCATGCGGGCCTGACGTGCCATGTTTGTGCGCTCCGTCTCTGTGAGTTTTGGCCAGTCGTAGGGGCGGACTTCGGTCCAAGTCTGAAGTTTGAGTGTCCATTGGCGGGGAGACTTGTCGCCCTTTTTTGCGGGTGCCTGTTCGGCAAGCTGAAAAGGAGTGAGTGGGTGCGAGAAGGGGCAAGGTGAGAGACGCACATCCTCGAGGAGGGCGAGCAAGTCGTCACGAGCGGCAGAGGTGATGTTTGGGCCACCGACCATCCTGACGGCCTCGTCGGAGAGACGGGGTGACAAGGCGAGACAGTGAACGAGACGGTGTCGCACGTCTGCACTGGCTCGTTGTGGGAGGGGGGATACCTTGCGTGGGGGGACAGGGGGGAGACGAAGGGGATCTGCGGGGGTCGTCTTCTTGACGATGGTGCCCGATCCGGGCAGCTTGCGCTTTGGACCCTTTGCGGATGCCACTGGGAGAGGCGGTTGGTCGAGAAGAATGGCTTGACGTTCCAGATGCTGTTGCTTTGCGACGAGTGTTTGGTGCCGGACCTTGTCTGTGACCTTGTCGCCGAGCTGACGCTCGACCATGAACTTGCCGATGACGTTGGCATAGAGCTTGAGTGGCGCCATGGGTTTGGCGGCGGATGCGGCACGGAGGTAGAGCTCATGCGGCGAGCTCTCCTTTTGCGGGCGCATTGGAAAGAAGGCATCGCCAATGTAGATGCCCTGTGGAGGGGTCGGCGACGAGGTCAAGGACGAGGGGGGTGCTTACAGGGACATGGCCAAACTCGAACGCAAGCGGGGGATGGTTGGGAAAGGCGTCGAGGGCGTCGAGGGTCTCTGCGGACATGCGTACAATCATGGCCCGCTTGGGCTTGGAGGCGACCGTCGAGTGGACATGAAGAGAGAGAGTCGCGTTGGGGAGTGGCATGATGGTACAAGACAAGACGTGTTTATTTGCCATTTTTTTATTTACCACTACAAAGAGAGCCACTACAAAGACAACCACTACAAAGATAATCACTACAAAGACAAAGACAATGCCACTACAAAGACAATCACTACAAAGACAAAGACAATGCCACTACAAAGATAATCACTACAAGGACAACCACTACAAAGACAATCACTACAAAGACAACCACTACAAAGACAAAGACAACCACTACAAAACATCCAACGGACGGATTTCCAAAAATTGCTGAAAGCCAAAGCTGACAGACGTGTTCGGATGTGTAATTTGCAATCAGCAAAAGACTGTGCCTCGGTAAAGACCTCACTGGCGACAGTACATGCCCGAGCACAAGAGATGGCAAACAAACAGATGGACACGACCCTTTTATACCCGAGAGACACGCGCACGGACCATGTGGCGGTGCAAACTCAAAGGGGACTGGTTTGTTTTTCTCGTGCACCGATCACATCATGGAGTCATCCGGTCTGGTCGACATCGAGCACAGGCTCTGTCCCGGCTGCAAACAGTCCGCGGTCAACGAGACAGGCGGTCTTGTCGTCGCATTCGGGTGCGTCTGTTCACTTGGTCAATACATGGCTCATCCCCCGTCCAGACAATCCTTTTTCCACGTCGACTGCTTCAAGTGTGCAAAGTGCACCAACACGGTCACCGCCGACACCAACCTTCTCCTGCTGTCCGATGGATCCCCCATCTGCGCCGACTGCAGCTACAACTGCAACATATGCCATCAGCCCATCCTCGACGAAGCCATCATGACCGGCGACGACTCGTACCACGCCCACTGCTTCAAGTGCAAGGTCTGCCACAACAGGATCGACGAGCTCGTCTTTGCAAAGACCAGCCACGGCATATATTGCATGCACTGTCATAACGACCGCATGGCAAAGATCCGTCGCCATGCACAGCGCAAGCGCGAAAAGGAAAAGGCAGCCACCGCCAGCGCACCCTCGTCCACCCGCGAACGCGACCACAAGGATCTCGTCGACCTCCCCGATCGATCCCTCCGCTCACAATCATCCACACCTGGTCTCCGCGAAGCACTCTCTTCTCACAGCCTCAACATATCCCTGCAGGAGGCTGCTTCTCCCGCGCGCAAACGCAGATCGCCCTCGCCCATCGATCCTCCCTCCCTCCCTCCCACCGCTGCCCAATCCACCGTCACCACGCCAACAGAAAGAATCCCCGATTCCCTCCCATCTTCTAATCACGCTTTCGTCATGACCGTCGCACCCCCCGACATCAGCCATCCAATCTCCGAATCCCATGTCCATCTCAACAGCGACAACCGTGATGCCGCCCTCTCTGGCCAGCTGCAATCCGCGCCTGCCAACTTGTCTTGCACCGGTTTTCACCTCGCCACCAACGAACCGTCCCGTTTCAAAACCTACGACGATGGCGTCCGCCCTCTCAGCGTCCTTTTTGCCAAGAACCCCGACGGTGGCCTCAGCGTACCCACGCACACGTCCAGGGCCGACAAACGTCGCTCAATCAATCCTGGCCTCACTCTCCAACTCAAGGTCCCACCCGATTCAGCCCCTCCCATAGTTCGCTCTCACGTTCGCCCCGATTTGCCTACTCCCCCTTTACCCGTCTTGGATGACCCCATATCCCGACGGAGCTCAAACGCGAGCCTCTTGCGCGACAACGCGTCCGATACCACCATTTACCACTCCCCGTCCTCCTCTCCGGCAATCCCAGAGAGTGTCGGCGCGTCCTCGGAACCACTACGCGGGCGATCCCCATCACACGATCCCCAGTCCGCTTCACGGGCACCCCGCCCAATCGTCACTCTAGACCGTCCACCCCAACGTTCCGATAGCCTTCGTCGCGTCAATGGCGACAGCCCAAACGGTCGTTCAGGCTCTGCAAAGCCCTCTCGCTTGGAGGGCGCAAAGTCGGAGAGGTCCTCGCCACTTGGTTGGAACGGGGGGAGAATCACGCCCACGTCACCTTCCCACCCCACCGACGTGCCTCACGGCGTAGAGAGTGGCACCGATACAGAGGCTGAGAGCAACGGAAGAAAGTCGGACGACGACACAGATACCCCAATCGATTCACCTCCTCTCCCACCGCCAAAGTCACGTCCAGGACCTCTCACGCTCACCGTTGACCCCGATCTTTCCGCGGTCTCTCAAGGCGATGGCTCCGACGAATCATCTCCAGTCGAACGCACATCCACCGCAACATTTATCGCCCCGGCCTTGCCGCCAATTCGATTTTCCATGACCGGCGCCGACTTTTCCGATTTCCTCAAATCGGTCGGTGGTATACCCTCCCTCAAGTCATTGGACGAGATGGCGCAGCAAGAGGAGACACAGCCCAAATCGCCAACATCTATAAATACGCTCATTCCCCAAGACGATGTGGCAAAACCACCAACCGATGTTCCCAAAGTGACTCATAGCGACTTCGCCTCGGTTTCAGGCTCTCCTGTGCCTCCCTCGTCAGCTGACGATGCGGAGGACACGGATGCAGTGCCAAGCATGACCCATCAGTTCCCTTGCAGAGGTCGTGCTGCTTCCGAGTCCCAGACACACCCAAGTCACCAACGAGAAAGGCTCGAATCCAACGCCTCTGTAAATATTCCCCCGACGACTCGAATCACTGTCACTTCCCCAACGGAAAACTCGGCGCAGGCGCCTGTCACGAACCAACTCCACGACCTTGTTGTATTACGCCTTCAAGAGGCGCTCTCAGACGCAAACGCGCGAGGATCACAATATCTCCGGCTGGAGAAATCGTTTGTCGAAACCATCTCCATGTCACTCGAACAAAGACACAAGGAGTACGTGGAACTCAAGGACAAGTATGACAAGACAAAGGTGACATCACGTATCCACTTTTGGCACGTTCCGATGGGTTGACCCTTTTCGCAATAGCGGGCGAGCGAACAATACATTGACGGACTTACAGTAGCACAAAAGGAGTACGACCGCGAGCTCGTGGCGCGTCAGAATGCTGAATCAGAGATCATCCGTCTACGCGTCTTGCTTTCTGGGCAAGCCGCCAAGTTGACTGCGTTGACGGGCGAGACCAGCCGGCGGGAGGCACGCCGACAACTCTCGGAGGAACTCACCAAAAACCTTGATCGACTCGAAAAAGATCTCTCCAAATTGAAAGCCGAGCGAGACGTGACGTTGGCAGAAGTGGAAGAGCTGTGTTCCTCCAAGAGGTTAGGCATCGCATCCCAGCCACCGTCACACAGCATGCTCACTAATATACAGCGCTTCGGCCAATGTATCTACGAGTCAAATCTCTGCTGCACAGCTCAGTCGCTCGTTGACGATGCGGCTGGACAATATCAAGAAACAGTATCAGCACGAACTCGTTCCACTCACTCAACAACGGGATACTCTGGCCAGAGAGATCGCAGAACTCAAGACAGCGCGTGAACAGTTCCTAGAGGAGACAACCGTGCTCAACGCTAGGAACGAAGAACTCGCTCAACTCAGCGCCCAGTATACCCGACAGATGGAGGTTGCCAGGGCTGATACACCGCCGATAGCAGACGTGCCCCTTATGAAGCCTACGCCCATCCTGCACGAGAAGAAGAGCGCGTCGTTTGATCGCAATCGTGCCATGCAAGAGCCACTCGTCTTGCCGCCACCGTCGCTCAGTCCCGGGATGAACCCCAGCACGTCGACGCTCGTGGATGATCGTGAGATCAAGGTGATCCGGGTGCCCAAGCCCGAACCCGACGCCATGCCCACACTCAAGCATGGCATATTCAAGTGGCCAGGATACCGGCCGAGGGACCATGCGCTCGCGGCGTCGGATCCCAGAAGCAAGGGCTACTTTGAACATCATTTCCAACCTGCGAGTGCGCTTCGGTTCTCGCGCTGCGATCACTGCGGAGACAAGCTGTGGGGTGGATCGCACTTCCGTTGTACGAGTGCGTTTTCTTTTTGGTGCTGACCCTGGGCAGGTAGCTAAATGGCCATTTAGCGTGTCATATCAATGTTCACTCACGATGTGTGAACCAAGTCCACCTTGCATGTACTCAACATCCATCACGGCCGCGGGACGACCTGAATGGGATCGTGCAACAACGTATGTGTGGCGACATGTGCGCAAGATGGTTTTTGACTGATACTTTGGGGCAGCGCCGTCGATGTTTGGCCGCGATCTCGTGGACCAGGTCAAGTTCGACATGCGATGGGGTGATCGCAAGGTACCTGTCATCGTCGAAAAGTGTATAGACGCAGTCGAGACGCTGGGTCAGTCCCTGTCCCAGCATCACACCCACCTATTGACGTGTCCACAGCGCTCGACCATGAGGGCATATACCGCAAGACCGGCGGGTCAAGTCAAACCAAGATGATCACCCATCTCTTTGATCAAGGCGATTATGCTGCCTTTGATCTCACGGATACGGAACGATTCAACGACATTTGCTCCGTGACGTCTGTCCTCAAGACCTACTTCCGCACGCTTCCGGTACCGTTGCTCACGTATGATCTGCATGAAGAGTTTATTGCCGCAGCGGGTCTGAAAGATCCCGTACTCAAAATGAAACACGTGCAGGAACTCGCGAGTCGGCTGCCTTTGGAGCACTATCACACCTTGCGTTATCTCGTGTTGCATCTCCATCGGTACGTATCTTGGACAGGATCGGCTTGCAACCGGGACTGATGGCGACGGTATAGCGTGCGAGAGCACTGCGACACCAACCTGATGAACGCACGCAATCTGGGCGTCGTCTTTGGACGTGAGTGGTTGCTTTTCTCGGATCACACCGGTCTGGTTATTGACACCCCTCGCGTCGACGTAGCAACACTGATGTGGTCGCGCGATCCCAATTCAGAATTCAGCGACATGGCTGGGAAAGCGCTGATGATTGAGTGGCTCGTGGAACACGCCCCCATCGTCTTTGGAACCTGACCCTCCTTTGAATGGTCTCACACGCTCCTTTTCTTCTTCTTTTTATCCTATTCTATTGTATTCCGCCTATTCGATCGAGCGATGCTGTATGAACGTGGACCGTTTGAACTTTTTTCTATCCCGGCCTTGTTTAAAAACTAAATTATTACCCGCTCGCCTGGGGTTTTCTTTTGGGGGCGCTGTTTTTTCTCTTTTTCTCTTTTCCTTTTGGGCAGGTCGATCAAGACGTGAACGACCCCGTTTCGGTGCTCCATTCGTGTTGCAGTTCTTTATTCCGGGCGTACGCCACCCCTAACCCCATACACAGCCCGTCGTTTCGAGGGACCAGGGGGGGACGCGCCGCTTTCCGCCAACTTGTTTATAGGCTCCGGGTTTTTCTGGACGTATGTCTTTCTCGCATATCTGTTGCCCGTGACGTGGACACGTCTTCGCTTTCTCGCACGCACTTTTTTTTTTTTTTTTTTTGAATCGGTTTTCCCATGTTATTTTGGATACCCCCTCATCGCATGCATGGTCTGCAGTGGACGGTTGAATGATTTTTTCATGTACACACGCATTCCGGAGATTACACACTATTCGTATACCTGTTGTTATTCTAGGAAGTAAAAAGAAGAAATAAAAAAGACGGGAAAAAGAGACACGGGTGCGCAACGGTCCAGAACGGTACCTGCCCATCCATCGCACGTCCACGTCCGTCGTGCGTCATACATCCGCCAGACAAAACGCGAGAAACCGTGTTTTTCAGAACAGTTCGCGCGAGCGACGCGTCCGGGGGACGGTCTTGTCCGGTTTGAGTGTGCAATAGAGAAAATGACGACGGGGGCCGGAGGCGGCGGCAACCGCGGCGACGCGTGCACCGAGAGGTGCCACTGCTGCGTCGCTCCGCAGGCCGAGCGAGAACATTCTGTCAAACACTGGGAGTGACACGTTGCATGTCAGTACGGCGATCGAACGGGGGGAGGGGGGGGGTAAAAGATGTGCAGGAAATCTGTAAAAAAGGGGCAAGGAAGGGGGGGCTTACACGTGGCGGTAAAGGCCTTGGCTGTCGTTTGACACGTCAGATGGGTGAGCGACAGCGGGGGGCTTACGCCCTCTAGATTGCGGAGGTAACGATATACCATCGAAGGCTGGCATGGGCCTGTTGAAGAACAGGAATGGGGATGGAGATGGTTTCTTTTGGGGGAGCGGGAAGATGACGGACCGAATCTAAAGACGGCGTTATACGCCTGTCGCCACTTCTCTTCGAGTAGACGGGCACAACTGGATGGCTCTGGACACGACAGACACTTCCAAAAGGGGACATCAGCTGGGGACCAAGTAGAGAGAGAGAGAGAGAGAGAAAAGGGGACGCACGCATTGATATTCCTTGGCCAGTGGGGTCAAGCCAAGTTTCAAGACGCGTTCGAGAAACCAGTTGCGCCTAGATCAACCATGCAGTAGATCAGATGTCCGAGAAAAGAAAAACCAAGCAAAGATGGTTGCGCACCGTTTTTCGAGTTTCAGGAGGGTTTCTGGACTGAGGGTGCTCAGCTCCTCTTCCGACCATCCGCCGGGGTTGTCGAGCACGAAGCGACTCGATTCGCGGTAGAGTTCATCCTCCTCAAAGAGCTCTGCGATGCGCATGGCTTTGATGGGTTTTCCTGCTGCGTGAGTGAGGAGGAAGGTCAGACATTCCTGCTGAAGGGCTGGGACACAGAGCTTGTGAGAGATGTTCATAAGGCCCTCGACGTTATTCCAAGAGATATTGCATTGGAGGCTGGAGTGCGCTCGGATCACCAATGCACGCGTTCTAGGATGGATAGACCCACTGCGGATACACGAATTTGAGGAAATCATGAAAGATGGAGGCCTTTTCCTCTTTTAAGACAATAACCGCATCCTGTTCGTCTGTCCTGCGACGTCTTTTCACGGTGGCAAGGGTGTTTTGAGAGCCTAGTCGGTCCACCTTGTGTTTACTCTTGTCCACAGAGCCCTGAAGCTTGGCCAGACTTGTTCCTCGAGCGTGTGCTTTACGCTTGCTCATCATCGTTTTGGATTCAGGTTCGCTCTCGCTTGTTTCGCTCTCACTTGTTGGCGGGTTCTCGATCTCCACCGGTGACGAATAGTCGGACGCGGCATCACTGCCACCATCATTGATATCATCCTCTGCGGTAAAAGACATGGCTACGGGCGTGGCAGGAGTGGACTTGCCTCCAGGGACAGAAGGCGGTTGGGAAATGGTAATGACAGAGGACATCGAGGGTGGGCGCCCTGTCTCGAGCCAGCCGCCGCTCAAGGCAGCCTCGAAGAACGGGGAAGCGAAAAATAGGACTTCCTTGTGCGCCCTGTGAGAAGGATAAACACGGATTCCCAAGTGGATGAAGGGGGACCCACCAGAAAGTGGTGCTCTCGACGACGATTTTGACAGTGCCGGGGAACCTGCCGTTGCGACGGGTGAACGTGTCATCGACCTCAATCGCTCGGTCGGACTCGTATAGGTTCAGTTCGGTGACGAGCTCGTCGTTGTCGCATTCTTCGAGCAACCAAGGTGGTGACCCCGAGGAACGAAATATGCCTGCTGCCGCCGCGTGGGTCTCGGTGGGCGAGCTGAGTGATGCAGAAGGGTTGTTGTGGCCGCGCGAGTTGCGGGCGATGAGGATGTGTGACGGGTTGGTGCTCATCATAGTAGGCGTTCGTTGGAGCGCGTGGTGGCAATAAAACAGACCGGGTACCGGACTATCGTTCACACCGGTGTCTTGAACGGCGTCAGTCATCGCTGGCTGCGCACAAGTTCTGGCTCTTCTTTTTTTTTTTTTTTCCTTCGGAGCCGTTCAGGATTCTTGATTGGCGCTGTGCGGGGGTCTTTGTCGGCGGAAGATGTGTTGAACGGATCCACGACAGCTTTCAAGGCTGGCGAGGTCTCGCCGCACTTGACGGGTGCCTAGTCGATGATCGATCTCAAGCCCACCTGACCTGCTTGACAGCGTCTGTATTCCTTCTGCCGTACGGATTGGTCCCATCCTGGAGATTTGTGGCCCTTGGTATTCCCGCACCATCTCCCCCCTCATAGTACGGCATGATCATCAAGTACGTCGTCCAAATCTCGCCTTCAGCCCTTCTCTTCATGACTACCGCTAACAAACTAAAGCCTGGCCACTGGACTCGACCTCTGTTCCGGAATCCAAATAACACCCTCTCATTTAACTGGCAAACATGTTCGAGTACGGCCTTGTAGTGTAGCGGTTATCACTTGGGATTCTGATATTATCTTCCCAAGACCCAGGTTCGATTCCTGGCAGGGCCTCGCTTTTCGTTCGTTTTGGGGACCTCGTCTCTCGATTGTCGACCGATTCGATTTGTGGCGGACCCGCAGCCCGCACCGAACTCAAAATCTGCCCCTGAAGCTTCTCAAGGCCGAATGATAAAACTACCAAATCCAGCTGTGCAGTGTCCCCGTGCAGTGGGACCCTGCAGCGGCTTTAATAGCGTCGAATATTCTTTCAAGTTGCCAGCGGGTCACTGCAATTGTAAGTTCTCAGGTTAACGACGTATTGACTTGACTACCACGTGCTGAAATGTTCATATCGAACCGGATTTATGCACCCGACATGCAACGCTACTACCAATCCCGACTCTGTGGACAAGATTATCCCCTCAGTCTACTGCCTCGCCGGCGTGTGGATGCAACTTAGTCCACCTCCACTGATTGTGATCATTTGCCAAGTGCCAGTGGATCGAATGTACGCGTCCAATCGTTGGTGCAGACCACGCTTACAGTGTCAACTTTTCAGATTACCATGTCATGCAATGAAATTACTCAAGAAATGAGTAAGATGTGCTGATCCATATTCAGGGCATAAACTTGAACTTGAACGCATAGACCTCTGCTCTAAAGCGCACCACAGGATATGCACGCAAGTCCGTATCGTCGTCTCCTACGTGATGTGAGTTTTTCAGCAGGCCCCTGTATCAGATACAACAGGATTAAACAGGAGGAAAAGCTTGAGGTTCAGGAGGCGAAAAGAACAACAAGTCATGAACCATGAAACCTTATAACTGGGGTCGGGAATCGAAAAAGCTGAGGAGCAACCAAAGCGAAAAGACTCAAAGAACCATAAATGAAAAGACGACGCTTGCGAGGACGAAGAGGGCATTGGTAAGTCATCTACGGAAACTCTACCAGGTGATATAAAGCGTTCCCGATTGCTGTTGCGTACGTTCGTCCCACCATGGCAGTCGTAAACAACTACACTCCTGCGCCAGAAGTTCAGGAGAGCGGGCTGTGTGGTCCTGAACCATACGATGTTAACTTCGTTCTCTTAATCCCCCAGTCTTATCCACCCATAAACTGCAACTCGTACCATTCATCCCTTGGGTTCATGCCGCCACCTTTCTTGATGGTGTCCGCGGACACGAATCTATGTTCAAACACATGCCCATCCCTTTTGAGAATCCCACCGGTTTTCTCCGGTTCGTGGAGAAGCGTCGGCACAATAACAACACTTTTCTGTTCGCAGTGATCGATACAACGCGTCCAGACCCCAACCATCCCGAATGGGAGGGTTCGTTGGCAGGAATCTTGGGTGTCGACAATCCAGAATTCACCACAAACGTTTCCCCTGTGATCGTCTTCCCTGTCTTCCAGCGAACCCACGTCGTTTCTCATGCTGTCGGTTTATTGTTGAAGTATTTCCTTGAACTACCGCCCGCTGGACTCGGGTTCAGAAAGGTCAAGTGGTGTACATCTCCGAAGAATGGCTCGTCTAATAAGCTCGCCGAACGAATGGGGCTTAAGCTGGAGGGTGTATCGAGATGGAAATATGTAATGTCAAACCATTGATGGACACGAAAAGGTGGGTAACGGAGCGAGAGCAGTTGTGCCGGAAATGGTTTGCTAGACAAGGATTCTAATGACTGGGCAGTGTGCTGGGACGACTGGGAGGAAAGTGGAAGAGAGCTTGTAGAACGTGCCTTTGCAAGGGTAGTATAACTGTTCAAGATACCTGACAAGTGCTAGGTTAAAATACAAAATCATCTTGACACAACATGTGTCCACTAGAGTATATGCTGCGGAACTTGAAGATGAGTACGTCCATCTTACAAGCTCAGTGTCACTTTCTCACTTGTGATTACTGGTCTAACTTCCAGTTATTCTCTTTCACTAACTTCTCTCGTTCGAGCAAGTATTTCCCTTGCAAAGAACGTCGTCACCTGTTGAACCGTAGTAGTACTAACGAGACACTTACCTTCCTTGTACTTCTGGCTTTGATCGGAAGCCTTGTAATAGTACCAGCCAATACAGTCGTTGCAACCAAGACAAAACACGTCAGCAACAGTATGTACACCGGTTCTGAATATCTTGGTGAGTTCTGAATCGTGCGCGGAGCGAGCAAGGATTACAGGAGTGGACGATCTTCTTTTCTCCCCAATTTCACATTGACGGCGGTATTAAGAAGGCTAGAGAGGGTTAGACATGATGCACCATGATCCTGAAACGACGCACAATCCTCGTCCCTCCCTTCCAGTGAAGGACTTGCTGACCAGCTCATCTTGGAGCGCCTTTTTAATTACAGCTTGATCTTGCCGCACCGGTCAGGGGCGAGTGACAGAACTCACAAGTACCGCAGAACAATGGGCGCAAATAAACCTAGGATGGTCGAGAAACGTCGAGATGACTTGATTCTTCGTGTTTTCAGTCACCTCTGCTGGCATGCGGGACCGCTGGGAGGCGTAAAATGGTGGCAGAGGTGTGTGGACGAGAGCAAAAGTAGTTATAAAGTCACCTAAGGAAGCCATTGTGAAACGCTGGTGAGAGTGAAGGTCGAAGAGCGACTTACCCCCGAGCTTGGTGCGAGAGCTAGCTATAGTATGAGCTGCTAGGAAGTTCTTAACAAGTTGTTGCACCAAGTCTTCCCAATGGGGGTTTTAGTGTAAGCAAAGGATTAGTGTAGCCTATACTTGGTCAAGTACACGCATCATTTTACCTTCTTGTTATCAACCGATGCAAAGACGTGACGCGGAGTTGCCCCAGGAATTGGTTCTGGCGATACAACGCATCCTACAACTTAACCCAGAACAGAATGACGATCCTCTTGATGAACTCTCGAACAATTTCAATCTTGTGGACGTCTTGAATCAGCTCTTCCCAAATGGTGCGTACTAATTAATCTGTGGATGTCGTGTCCCAGTTTGTAACTTGGGTCATCACAGAGGCTTCGTTGGCCAATTTGGAGGCTGTTCAAGCAAAGCTCGCGCAGGATGAGCGCGAACTCCAAGCCGAGATCGATGCACTTCAGGAGGCACTTAAACAGGATCACGAACCCGGCAGGATGCAGCTCATTCAAGAAATGATCTCCGTACAATTCGCCTTTCTTTCACGCATAAATCGGTTGTTCAAGTCTTCCTTGTAGGACCTCCTCGGGCAGATGTCGCGCATACGCGAGAAAGCGTCAGAGTCAGAAGCCGTAGTGCGGAATATCACAAAGGACATGCAAGCCCTGGATCTCGCAAAAAAGAATCTCATTCTGAGCATGACAACGCTGAAACGATTGCAAATGCTAGGTAGGACAGTCCGGTTCGGATTTGGCTGCATTTCACTCACCACTTGGTCGTTCGCAGTTAACGCCCTCACCCAATTAGAAGATCAAGTGAAGGAGAGAAAGTACACCGAGGTCGCGCATTCATTGGCTGTATGTGCACGTCAGTCTGTCGCTACGACGTGTTGACATTATTATTCACTAGGCTGTGAAACAGCTTTCTGCCTCGTTCAAATCATATACCTCTATCCATCACATCATGGAGGTTTGGAAACGAATCCAGCAAGTACAGGGGGATATACGGAGTCAACTTGATGTCGAATTTGATTCGTTGTGCGTTTGCGTCGCTAAGCTAAGCTTAAGCTCCCTGAAAACCTAAACCGTAGTTTTCTCCAAGACTTTTCCAAAACATTGAAGACTACCCAAATCACGGATGCCTGTGCTGTTGTCGACGTTCTTGGCGTTGATGTACGTATTCAAATTATCGAACGGTATGTGGCGCTCGAGCTCAAAGAGTACCGTCGCATCTTCCGAGCAAATGATGAAGCGGGCCACCTTGACAATATTGCGAGAAGATTCGCCTGGTTTAGGCGGTTGTTAACTTCTCATGAAACAGAGATCGGTAGAGCATTTCCTGCCGAATGGCGGGTTGGTTGGTGGCTGTTTTCCAAGTTCGTGTCAATAACAAGGTAAAGATAAAGTCTGTGGGGCTCTTTCCGTTGACTGCAATACACTCCGATCTGTTAGAGACGATCTATCAACACTGTTGTCTAAGGCAGGCCAATCGCTGACCGTCAAAGTGCTTCTTGAAGCTCTGCAACAAACAACAGAATTCGAGTTGTCGATCGCAAAGAAGTGGGCTACTCCCGTCTGTGCTTCTACATATGGTGAAGGGTCCCACTGAGAACCCTGTAAAGGTGGATCAAATTCTAAAGGCTGCGTCGCCTCCGGCAACACAGATCCAGCCCATGTCTTCTGCGTTTGAGCCTCACCTCAGTGTTTTCGTGGATGCTCAAGACAAGTATGTTTTCTGTCTGATCCAGACATGTCGCTATTAAAATTCGATGTCTGCTAGAGCCCTTGCCGACATGCTTGCTTCTTACCGTGGTTCCAAAGCCCGCAGCTCAGTGGATACGTCTTCAAAGCCTCCTACTACCACATCAACACCCCGAGCTTCTCTCTCCGCCCCTGATGAGCCCGAACCTGCACCAGTTGTGCTCCCTTCATCAACGGAACTCTTCTATTTCTATGCACAGAGTTTAGATCAGTGCGCTAAACTGTCAACCGGTCAAGCCCTCTTTGATCTGTACGGAGTACATAAGAAGTGGCTGAAAATTTATGCCGGTCCGTCCGCCGAAATCTGACCGTTTCATGATGCCGACTTTTTTTAGAGGAGGTATTATCTCCGAAGCTAAAGCGGTGAGCGAAGGCTGCGAGTACTCATAATACAGTGTTGATTCAAGGTTGAATAAGACCTCAGTTCCAGTCGCGGAAGTCAACAGACTCGAGATTCGACAAGGCTGAACTTCAACAAGCGTGCCTCCTTATAAATACTGCCGATTATTGCCAAACCACTGCCGCAGAGGTATGCTTCCGTCTGACGTTCAACAGATTGAAAGCTAACGCACTACAGCTGGAGGAGAAGATCAAGGAGAAATTGGATGAGAAATTTAAAGAAAAGGTGAAATTGCAAGCCGAGAGGGATCTTTTCATGAGGTTCGTAAATCGAGCAACCCCCCAACCTCATTGATTGGTACTTTGTCAGCGTCGTTTCTGCGGCGATTAATACACAGCTGCGTGAGCTCGAATCAGCCTGCGACGGCGCGTTCAATACGATGTCACGGATCACCTGGGGCGCGATGAATCACGTTACCGGTCACTCGCTATTCATGGATGATATTGCCCAAGCAACTGATCAAGTGGCCGACTTTATTAAACCGTTGGTGGAGCAAAAGAAGTATATAAGGAATTTTCTTGACAAAGCTTCCAGGTGGGTCTTACAATAAATCACCGGGAATGGGCAATAACGTTACGCCAGCCTTCTTTTGCTACGTTTCACCAATGCTTTGGTGAGAAGCCGTCCACTCCGAGAGATTGGGGCCGAACAGGTTTGCATTGTCATGATGTCGCAGTCGTAACCTAACAAGGAAACGGCACAGCTGCTTATCGACCTTGGAGTTCTCAAGGCATGTCTCTTGAAGTTACCAGGGGAACCGCTCTCCACGGCCAGGTGCATAACATTCCTCTTAGAGACACTATGGGCCTGGGTGGCTAATTGATCACTGTTTAGTTACACTCGCAGCCTAACGAAAATCACCACGCGCTTGGAGGCACTGCTCAAGGTCATCATCACCCCTGTCGTAAGTCCCACATCCGTCGCCAAAGCCAACGAGATTTCCGGACCGGTTGACCCAGGACCCACCGGAAGGCTTCATATTAAATTACACGCTCGTCATTGGCGATGCTTCCTTCTCTAATTTCCAAAAGGTGAGGTCACGCGTATATGTGTCAAGCAACCGCAGTCATCATCTATTTATTCTCCCCCGCTCCTCTTATCATCAGATCCTCGACTTGAAGGGTACTCTTAAAGCAGAGCAGAACAGCCTTATGGACTCGTTTTTGACAATCACGAGTACCAAGACCGATCTTGAGAGCACGTCTTTCCTCACGTCTTTGGACATGGACCCACCCACTAGTTTGACGGTTGGCAGCCCTGCTACTAGCCGCATCGCACTGCCATTGTCTTCGGTTTCCGCTGCGGAAAGCGTCTTCAGTGCTCTGACCTCCCCCCCGCTAAGTGGGCCACCAACGGGGTCGAGCAATGATGGCAGCACCAAAGGAAATGAACCTGGCCAAAAGGTATTCTCTGACATCAGGCGATTCGTGACATTCGGGTTGCGAAGAGATACGCAGCCACCATCATAGGTGTACTATCTTTACATGTAGTGGCGTATCGCTGTCCATGCATGGATCCTACGCGATAGAACCACCATATGGCATGATTCAGTGACCGGCATTCTCGCCACCATCAACTTTGCATGTTTAGTTAGATTAGCGTGTAATGTAAAGAGGGCGGCAAAAATGCGATGCAAGGATACAGCTGCACACGTGCAAATGGGTCGACGCAGATATCCAAAACCCTAGACATGTCCAACTTCAACAGTCCAAGGCGCGTACAAGATAGATGAGGTAAGAAATAGATTGAAAGTGACTAGTGGGGGGTATCTCATTGAACGGAAATGATCCAAAGTTCAAGGAGTGTAAGTATGAGCACAGGGTATTCAAGAAACGGGCTCGTGGGCCATCCGTCACCGCGGGCTCCGTAAGCTGCTGCGCCCGCCCTGCATGGGTAACTGAGGGGCCGCGGAACCTCGAACGGATCCTGCCCCTGCCGTCGCAGGGGGTCTTGGACCCAAAAGTGAGCCAACGCGAAGCGTCTGCGAGGGCGCAGTTCCGGGTCGTCTGACACCTGACAATGTGCTGATCGGGCTATCTGGGCCCGTCCTGGGAGAAGTTGGAAAAGAGAGGGGTGACAGGGGACTGAGCGGCGACGTCGGTAACCCAAGCACACGTTGCACGATGTAAGGTGGCGGCGGTGGAAACGTAGGTGTGCTAGCTTGAGAACCATCAAGATGGGGCAAGGGGGGATGTGGAGGAAGAACGGAAGAGACACTCCCCCGTCGGGAGTCGAGGCCGGCATGATCAGAGAAACTGTGCCTGAAGTGGATTTCGGAAACAGAAAAGGGGACACTTTCTGTGGGAGAAGTGGCGGGTGGGAGAGAGAGCACAGGAGAGATGATCTGGGGAACCTGCAAATACTGATCCGATTGAGAGGGCAGGATAGGGGGTGGAGATGGCGTGGCATGGCGTTCAGGTCCGTGATCCGGCGGTTGGGCTATGTGTGATGACGACGGGATCGTTATGGGGAATGGAAATGGCGAAGAGGTTTGAGTGTGCATTGTCGGAGCAGACGGAGCATTCTGAGTACCCGAATTGTCCGAAGGATGGGAACCGCCAGATGCAGTAGAGGGTGCATCTGGTTTTGGTGCCAATGCGTCGTCCCGCTCCACCCTGACCATCCTAATGGACGTGTGATCGCTCCGTGTAGAGGTACCCTTTGCCCCGTGACCATGTTCTGCGGGCGCAGAGCTCAGGGTAGTAGTCTTTGAATGCCGTCGTAAAGAGCCATGCGAAAGAGTGAGGTCTAGGAAGGAATATGAGCCCGAAGCGGGTGTTGCTTCGCTGGGCGGATTAACGAAACCAGACTCGTGCATTACCACCGGGACGGACTCGGGGCCCGAGGAACTTGACGTCTCCTGTCTGTCCGCATGACAGCTTTGCCTACCGTCGTCCTGATGAGCTCGCCGATAAAGTCTAGCGCGCACTTTTGACCATGTGCTACTGCCACTCCCGCTGGTTCTTCCAGAATCGCGTTTGGCCTTGCGCGTCCCAAGGATGCCAGATACATCCACCCTAAATGGGCTTACATCTCGCACCTGAAGGAAGTCACGCTGTAGACCTTCGTCGAAGAGTCTGAAACAATCTTGAGTGTCGTCAGCGAGGTCTGGTGCTAGTGCTTGACCAATAGTGGCAAGGGCTTCAGAGATCCTTGGGCTCAACGAAAGAGTGGCGGCAATCGTTTCGTCCTGACGTGATGTGAGCGTCTTGACATCAGCATCCTCATCGTCCTCAGGTCCAACCTGGTCTGCGTGCAGCTCGGGAAGTCCCTGTGTCTCTTCCCAGTGGCGAGTAAATATGAAAGAAGGGGGGGCGCGCGCAACGGGATTGCACCACCCAGGTGCAAGCTTCTCCGACTCTGGTGCACCCGTCAGGACCGGTAAATCTTCGGTTAATGTAAATATAGAGAGCCGTTTCTCATCGCGATCGCGTTGGAATGTCATGGGGTGGAACTCTGCATGTGCAACGGTCCCACTGCGTGACCTTCCACTGGAAGTGCTTCCTGACTTGTTCTTGCGGGAAGGAAATAGAAAACCACGACGTAAACCAAGGCCGAAGCCGTACCCCTTGCTGGTGCTGAGACTCGTGGACTCTAATTCTTCGCCAGAAGGTGGGCTTATATTGGCAGCCTGTTCGATAATAGTATCACCTTTCTCGCCGAACGGTTGTCTTCCCCCTTGCAGAAAATCATGCTGTCTGATAGCGCGAGCCCTCCGCCGAATCCAGAAGACATAATAGACTATGCCCACGATGACCAAGAACAAGACAGCCGCTAGCACGATAGCCGCGATAGTTCCAGCGGGGAGAGAACTACTGCTGGACGAACTGGTTCGACTCCTTCGGACAACAGGAATTAGCTGCCGTCTTCTTTTCAACCCCGCGGAAACATACGTGGTCCCGTGTCCGAAGAAAGTGATATTCAGGCCACCTGCTCTCAGAGCAAGGGTGTGGTTTTCTTGGTTAATCACCTCAATGTGATGCACTATATCCTGCGGAAGATCTGTCGCGTAGAACAACAGGCTGTCCGAGTTATTATACGAAGAACGTGCGGATAGACTGGAAGTGATGTTGTCGAGGATCACGGCGAATTGACCGGAGTACGAGGAAGTGAGCCCATATACCGTGATTGCAGAACCTACAACCCAGGTGAGATTTATCGCAGCAGGTGAATGGGGGAACTGAATACTTGCCTAAAAACGTGGCTACTGCGGTGTCCCCAGCGGAATTGGATACGTGCATAGAGTCTCCTGAGCTATCTGCTACATAGCTCCACTGACCCATGAAGGCGATTTCAGAATCAGTGATCCCCTGTGAAGTAGCTGTAGCGCTAATCAAATAGATCATCATTGATGATGTCCGCCCGACCACTTAGCACGCGAAATACCGATGGCCGCCGGTGGGTACTCACTTGAGAATTTCTGCAGGGGGAGCATATGTGATGGTGGCTTTGTTAAATGTCAGAAAGGCATCAGGGGACGTTGAGTTCGTGACGATAGTCGTGAGCAAGAGTGTGTGGTTCGTGTTTTCAAGGCTGTCCAGGGAAGCAAGGATGGAATTGGCGGGATCAGGGAAATAAGCACAGGGTATCCCATCTAAAGAGATATTGTAGAGTGCATTGCTAACGGAGCCTACGAGGTCGATGCCTGTGCCTGTGATGCGAGTGAAACAAAGCGCATTTCATTGTGAGAGTACACGCACCATTCCAGCTGATTTCCAGGCTCGCGCCGTTGAGGGAGGTATAGTGGTAACTGGTGCCAACGCCAACCTCGCCGGGACTAGTGGCGGCCCCGGAGTCAGTGTACAACAGCTGCCAGCCGGCGGTGAGATTGGAGCTGGGTTCCAGGTTTACGAAGGGATAGTATGCGATTTCAGGCGAGTCATTGCCGATGTCGAACTGGTAGGCCATTCATCCAGTGCTGGTGGGTGGAATGGGAAGAGAAGGAGTGAGAACACCCCGAGAAAAAAATAGGAATAAAGAGACGCCCGGGTGGCCAGGACGGCAGCCTCGAGGTAATGTCGTGGGTCATAAATGGATTATCCTTGGCGAGCAGCGAGTATCAGTGGATTGTCTCCATATCAACATCCCCGAATCTTATCAAGGCTGGCGCAGATCTGACACACTCTTCATTTCATCGAAACACCCAGTAAGTACACCTCGTCCGTGCATGCCGCTTGTCAAATCCTGCACGCTTCAAGGTAAGCTCAGGCTTTGGGCCTCAAGTTACCATCACACAAAACCAGTGCTGCGTCACTGTACAACGGTGGCCCTTACGTCCTAATTGTGAGTACCGTTGGTCACTGCATTTCCGTGCCCTGCGGAATCAAGCATGCTGAACCTGCTCCAGAACAATGGATACTCCCGGAACACATTATTTTCTTCCGTCGCTGTTGAGTCACGTCCGTTCGGCGGCGCCTGGGTTCCCCGTGGATCCGGTAATCATCCAAGTATTACTTCTTTCTATCATCTCGGGAGACAAGAATTTGATATTACGCACTCGAGACGAAGATATTGCACTCGTCTCCAAACTCGTCGCGCTGGTAGGTAACACACCCACCCGGCACGCTAGGCCAAGCCAAGCCACTCCCACCTCATCTCACACAAAATATTCTATTTCTAGGCTTTGAATATAATTTTTGGCTACAACGCACACAGGGTCAAGTGCCATTCCACAAGTGTGAATCAAACACCTTCCGAATTTCTTCGGTCCCTCTTCCTCTCCGTCTCCACCATCAATTCGCCCACAGACAACAACTCCAATGGTTTACCGAACAAACATAGGCACAGACGTGGTTCCAACTCGCGTAATTCGCTGGGCAAGTTACCTATCGCACCATCAACCTCCGTCGGCACGACACGTAGCCGGCGGACATCCCTTTCCCGTTCAACCTCCCACCCGAAGCCATCGGTTACTACTCTCGGACGACAGCGGTTGGACTCAGAGGATGTGGAACTCGCGTCAGCTGTAAACATAGAAGCTCCCCAGCGTCCTGGTTCTCATTCCGCTGGTGCTCAAACGGATACATCCGTCCCGACTCTAGCTTCCATCACCAAGGCTCATTTCAGACATGCATCACGTGGGAGTACCGAGGCATTGAAGTTGCCCTCCGCGGTGGTCGTTTCAGGTCTCGAATTTGCAAGTCTTCCTTCACAGAAAGCGGTCCTGCGGACCCTAACGGAACGAAATATCATAGTTTCGGATGATGGAGTATTTGGGCATGATCAAGACGGGTTGGCTTTGGGATTGCCAGACGGCTTTTTCATGGTGTATGTGTGTCGATCAGACCCACGAGAAAGACCCCCGATATATAAGAGTCTCGTATGGGCCACGTTTACTGGGAAAATGGCTTTTCGGTGACCATTTGTTTTACAGCTGGATATGTTTGCAATGAGCTCCTCTGTCGACGTTAGTCCGCAGACCCGCTTAGCGATGCGCCAATTCCGGCCTCCCTCATCTGCGTCCACCACCCCACATACCTCCGTCACCTCCGCAACTTTCCCAGCCCTACTCTCGCTGAGTTCCTTGCCTGGTCCGCCAACGCCACCACAGCCTGCATCACCTCCAGTGATCTCTACCGCTTTCCTTCAGCGACTCAAGTATCTCTGCGTCACTCAAGCGCAGATGCAACCCCCACTCAACATCTACCTCGCTGATCTATTCAGTGCTACACGACACTACGGGCCGCTGGATGCCATGATGCTTACGGTACGTGCGCGCCAAGATGCAGAAGCTCTCGCGCGCGCGAGCCGCGTTCTTGGTATAGACCGCACAGGTGCAGAACTGATCAAAGAACATGCGGAACTATCTCGGGAGACGGATACTGTCTCCACGTGCCCCCATTCTCATCCCAGCATAGCAGGTGCGTCTTCCGATGCGCTCATAGAAGGGCTTGATCTTCTGGAGACATCGCATGAACCCTTGGAGGGCTCAGGTCTGCACCATATTTTGGCCAGTCCGGAACAAACCATAGAACTTGACGTGTCGGAGGCGGATATAGCGAGGATGTTTCCAAGGGTTGTGTCGCATCGGATCCGAGTCCGGGACTCCCCGTTCGATGAGATCTTGAGTAGCGCTGTTTGCGGGGCAACAAATTTCCCTGGTAACGAACCCCAACATGGTGAAACGGTCCAATGGGAGCGGGAGACAGTAAAGGATATCCTGGTGCATATCTTGGCCGAGGTCTGAGTATTTGTCACGTTTGCTTTATTTTATATGTTCGTCCGATGAGGCGACACAGGTGTCAATGAGGATCATTAGTGGTAGCAATGCAGATGTCCTAGTTTGGCTTAGTTAACCGTCAGAACGCGACTATGACGAACGGGCCACCACCAGCATTGCACGCAGGACCCCCGCAAGTGTCCACGGCAACATCCAACACACCCGATGCTATCGTACCACAGCAGCCTTTCTATAATGCCCAATTAAACGCTCAAACAGCCTCCTCACAAGCTCCACAGCAACCACAACCCGTGCAATATGCTCAAGCCCTCACCCAGCAAGCACAGTCGCAAGCGCAGACTCAGACACAAGGCCAGCAAAATGCAGCTCAAGCCTATTATATGAGTTACCCGCCCGGAACCTGGCAAAACGCATGGCAGCTTTCCGGATACCCCTACGCCGCGTCTGGGAGTTCACCCTATCAGCAGTCGCACTACACGCAAATCCCATACGCGCAGTACCAACAGTATCAACCCCAGATAGCTGCTCGGCAGCGTAAGCCACCACTGAAACCACGTACGCCGACACCCGAGCCCGTATACCGACACTGGGACGAAGTCATACGTATGTTCTTGAAAAAGGTGGGACTAACGCAGGCTCTACGCGGATTTGAGGACGACATGGTCGTCTTGAATGCTGACTGGGAGAGAAAGAGTATTCCTGGAGCGATTGGAGATCTGGTACGCGACCTCATGGTGCGACGAACACGGTTTTTTCGATGCAAGTTTTGGTTTATACTTTTGTTTCACGGGTCAGACACTGGGAAAGTTTAAAGAGGGGGAAGAACCGAAAGAGCAATCCCTCGATGAACGCAAGCTCGACTATATTCATCTGAGCACCGGCGCCGAGCCCCAGTCGCAGTCGACGGTAATCCAGCCTCTCTTGTTTCTCGTTGATATTGTTATGAACGCATGTTGAAAGATCACGAAAGAAATCTCGCAGTTCCTTGCTAAAAATCGTACAAAGAATGACGCGTCAAATCGCGCCGAGTTTCTCGAATCCTTGGCAGAGAAACGACGGCGACTCAACATCGATCCCAAGAGTAACGACCATATTCCATCATGTGCTAGGACAGATGCGAAACCCCTCGATAGAGACTCTCAAATGAAATATGACATAGCAAAGAATGAAGATGGACCCCTGAGGAGGACCATAAAGGGTTTAGGAGAAGCGAAGAGGAAAGAGAAGCTCGCCCCCCTTACGGATGATGCATCAAGTGAACTTCAACCTGCAATAGACGAGAGGTTGAAAAACATTGAATCACATGTTGCTGTACGCTACGGTAATGCCTCTTTCGTTTCCCAGGTTACCTCCCCTGATGGTCGGTAAAAAAAGTCCCTGCACCACCACGCACCTTGCTTGCACGTTTACAGTTTCTAGAAGATCATATCATACAGTTAGAGAAAGAATACCCGCCATGGGCGGCGCTACACTTCAACCAACCCAATCGTGGTGTGAGTAGCTGTGGTGATATTTCCCTCCATTCTCTGAAACATGTTGTCAGTGGCCGCCGCCGCCACGCCAAACGCCCATCATCGTCCCTTCACACCTCACTGCGAAAGACGCACCTGTCGAAGGCAGTACTACTTCTACTTCCATGGCCACCCCACACGGAGGTACCGACGAGACCGTACCCACCAAGGGGAAAAATAAAAATAAATCGAGTTTGCATCGCGCGGTCATGGAGAAGCTTGAGGTGCAAAAAGCCATGAATGACCTGGCGGGAACACAGAGGGCCAGCTAAGAAAGCCAAGATGGTTACCGGCCATGTTGCGTTACTTGACTCGAAGCACTGTCCGATGGTCGTACTCGTGGTGTTGACGATCAGGGTTCTACTATTACCGGGGCCGCCGTGTCGGTCCCGGTATTCTTTCTTCGTCGCCAAGCCCGTTATATTGCAAATTTATGACGAGTCTTGTACCGGATCTTCCTGGCACTCCATGGACACAGGTTCGTCGTGACTGAATCCCTGACGTAGCCGTATCACGTAGGCCGAGGAAACGTTGTCGATAGCGACGACACGAGATACACATATGTACTTGGTTACTGAAAAGTTATTCAACCTCGTGTACATTTCTGTCCATACTAACCATCTATCACGTCGCATCGCCCATCTCGGGAGCGATGTATATCCTCGGATTGATTACAATTACGGATTCCGTCTTCGGTTCTTCTTGAAATCTTTTTTCGTGGCATATACACAGCTGAATCGAGCAACTTTGGATCTGAACCACGGTAGCATGTCGGGTTCAATGTTCGGACACCCGTCCACCTTGAGTGATGTAACGACGGCACATTTCTCCGCCGACCCGGAAGATTCAGATGCGGATTGTGCGCGTGTCCTGACAAACGCGTACACGCTCGATGTCGTGAGGTCGGAGCACGAAGAGACATCAACGTGCTTGAGTGCGCGGCACGGTAGCGAATTGGCCGTCTTGGGGGTGAGAAACTGGAACATGTCGTTCACTACCGCGTAGACAGTGTTGATCTGCAACGTCTCCAGGTTGGACACAGAGGAGAGGAGCACCGGCAACGTGGATGGACTGAGACTGCAGTTGGTAACACGGAGCTCGACAAGAGAAAGGCAGGAAGCCATGTGAAGCAGAGTCTCATCCGCCATCGTGGGTGTTGCGAACATGCCAAAGTGGGTGACCGATGGCGCGATAATAGCACGTAGGACATGCATAGGATTCTGAATTCCCCGACACTCGACCCTTTTGAGGTTATCCATGGACACGGGGAGTGCATCATCGTTTGTGTTGGGGCCAACTTGCTCTATCCTTGGGCAGTCCAAGATTAATCTCTCGAGCGATAAATTGACTGTAAACACCAGCGTAGAAAAGCGTGTAACAGATCCAGTGAGACGTAATTCCTTAAGCTGTTGGATGCGCTGCCACCATTCATCCGTCATGTTCACGGCTCCACTTAAATGAAGAGTCTTGAGGTTCCAATTAGGACCGGAGAGGCAACAAGATAGCTGCTCAAGGGGTGTGCAGTCAAGCAAGGTCAATTCGTTAAGCGTCGAGAGCGCATGTGGAAGAGATATATTGGAGAGCATACGACGGAAGTCGACAAAAGCTTCACTGGAAATGCAGAGGCTCGATAGATCGACCCAGGATAAATCCTGAAGTTGGGCAAAAACCAAAGCTCTATCCAACCATGACATGCCAAAGGAAATGTGGGCGAGGCGATTATTGGCACGTTGTTTCCACAATTTCGCCTTTTCCACAGGGTGTTTCTTGGATAACACAAGCGTTTGCCAGGCAGTGGGTGTATTGATGAGAATTCGTCGCCAATGTCCACAAACATGAGACAGCCTGATAGCCCAAGTGTGGTCCTCGTCAATCAACGCAGTGAATATCTCGACTAGGGTCTCCACGGGCAGTTTTCCCAAGAGGTATGAGGTCCGAGTGGCCTGTGATTGCCGTTGGGTCTTGGTAACCGCCTGGGCAGCAACAGCCTTTTCTCGAAGCTCTGCCAGCTGAACACGTCGCTGAACATCCTCCAACCGCAGACGACTCAAAGCATGGTCAACCATCTTGATAGCAGAGCTATGTTTCCCGGCAAGATCGAAGAGACGCGCTGAACGAACGTAACCTTGCCACCGATCAGGCGCAAGATCGATAACATGTTTCGAATCTTGAAGCGCAGCCTTGAGATTTCCAAGTTTTTCATGCACCGCCGCACGCGAGTCGTAGATGATGAAAGCATCACTCTGCAGTTCAGCAGCCTGTCAGACGTAGGATTACTATGACAGCAACATCCCGAATGCCAGATTTTACCTGGTTCATGAAAGTAAGTGCTTCGTCGAGACGACCATGTTTGAAGTAAGTGACACCCTTGTCGAATATCGCTTTCCATGTCATGGTCGTGACTTAGAACGTGGGAGCCTGACTTACGGTTACGCTTTCCAATAAGTACAAGTCCGTATTACTACTATCATGTTACTAGTTCGACCGGCGTCCTTTCTTCCTTTCCTACACCGAAACAGGCCGGAGTGGGGTATTCGATGAACATACGCAGAATAGAGGTGTGTTTCTTCTTCGTCACGTAGCACCATTCAAACATTGTTCTTGGCATACGGTCAGTGCAATGATCTCACCCAAATTCTCGCTTGCAACCTCTGTAACCTTCAAGAAAATTACTACGAAAAGTTTTGTGGGTATCGCTGTCGATTCATGTTGCAGCCCATCTCTCTAACCGGTGCTCAGGGGCATACATAATAGTCAACTGGCCTAGGTTATCCTTTCTGGCCGAGAACGAGAGCGGGAAAGTCGTGGGATATGTCTTGTCGTCTATGTATGTCTTTATTTTCTTTCAGTGCATGGATCTTACCGTACGATAGAGAACCCGCGGAGGACGACCCGCACACGCAGGTTGGTTACATCAATTCCTTGTCTGTTCTTCGGCCATACAGAAGGCTTGGTCTCGCGCAGAGGCTGATGGATCTGACCAGTGCGTGTCTTTCTTCATACTGGTCACTCGTCAATCTCACGTACAAGTATGGAGATTGTAGAGGACGCGATGGTACGCGGGGACGACGGCATTGAATACCTCCAGTTGCACGTCCGAAAGTCAAATAGAGCGGCACGATCGCTATATAGTAAACTCGGTTACCAGGATCATCATGTCGAGGAAAAATACTGTACGCCCTTGCTCTGTAGGCTCCGCCGTTTGTTCCATACATTGTGCAGATAGGGATGCCGAGGACGCATTAGTGATGCGACTCCCAATCCAATCCAGGACCCCACCTCGTCAACAGGAGAGATCGAGGTCCGTCTTATATTCTTGCGCATATTTCTGATATATAATAACACCTGGATCACACAGCCCAGACACGCAAAGACGGACTCGGAAAACATGGATTATAAATTTGTGGAATTGCATACACGACAAGTCCCATTGGCTCGCGAAGGCAACCGCGTCTCTGCTTCGAAGGAAAATGTCACGCCCATGATCTTTCTTTTACCAATACATATATATGTACTTTGTTCCTTACATCACGATACTATTCGTACCCGAGTGGAAATGCAGGAAAGCACTATCATCGATCATCTACGTTGCGGTTAAAGCTAGAGTTTAAAGCCTCCCGCAAGACCCATGACATTCTTTGGGTCCACCATCGTTTTGATCTCTCGTAATCTCTGTACATTGTCGCCATATAGGCTGGTCAGTGGCGTGTCGAAAATCGCATCGTTCGGGTAAACAGCAGCATTGGCGATATTCTGACCCATGTTAATGGCCTGCTCTTTCAGTGTTTTAGCACTCGTTCGCGCTGCATCCCGGAAAGCCTCGTCGTGCTTGGGTGACTCCCATGCGTAATAGAGGATTATTGGCTGGTAGCCTTGTGCGCGAGAAGGTGGGTAGGCAGATGGCGTAGTGTTGTAGCTAACGTATGTCGGCAACATAGGCTCCACGTTATACGAGAAGAGAATACCAGATTCTGGTGTAAGTTTCTCGCCCCAATACTGAACGAGAAAGGTAAAAATATTGCTCACACAATAAAGGTGATGTATTGCACTCACTACACTCTCATTGGCAATGGACTCGAGCAAGGGAAGCGGAACATCAATTAGAGAGATTGTGTCGAAGACCCCACTGTGAGAAGGTTTAGTATCAATATTGCACCACCTAATAAAAGTGTGTGTACCGAGTTCCGTAGGTCGTATCCGATGGTCCGGACTGCACGAGAGATAAAAACGAACGAGTAGAAATATCCGCCGTCATTGTAGGAATCGCGAGAAATTCGTCGAAAATTCCGTCGGGTAGTGAGGGAGCATCATAGAAAATAAACAGAGAAGCACCGGCCTGTGTGGTGATAGTCAATAGGCTGAGTCGAGAGAATAACGCACTAACTAGCCCATAGAAATAACTGTAAGTTACAATTATCATGGCCTTGGGATCACTGTTGTTTGCAACAAAATTCGCTACGGCTTGGTTCACCTGACCTAGGGCACTCCCATAGTAAGTGATGAAACCGCCCTTTACATTCGCCATCAACAGAAGTTTCAGACAACAAGGAACTGATACCAACCCAAACTTGTGTTTGGGGGAATGTCTTCAGTGTGATCCTAGTCACGATGCCCTGAAAGTCTGTCATCCCCGTGTTTGCAGACGACAATATTTTTCAACACACAAAGTTATTGTGACATCCCTATAGATTGATAGATAAGGTAATGACATCATACGCAATAGCGAGAAACGCCGCCTACCTTGAGAGCAAAGAACAAATCAGGATTCGAGTTATCAGTGACATTAGTAACTGTGCCATTGGGCAGAACCAACTCATATGCTTGCACGGTATCAACAGTGAGACCGTATTGATTCGAGAGCCATGAGTAGCCTGCAGACGAAGTTGAGGTGCGTGTTTGTTTGGATGACACTTAAACATGCCTCCGCCAAGTGAAAGGCCAGCAACACCAACACCAGTTGCCTTTCCACCAACGACGTTTACCCCATACAGTTCAAGGGCTGCATAAACATCATCCCAAACGAGTCCTGCGCCTACAGTAGCAGTCTGAGTTGTGGAATTGTAGGTAACCTCGGAAAATCTTGTCATCGCTATCTGGACTCCTAAGGTAGACGAAAACCCAGGATTAGTCGTATGACCACCACCCTTGACCTGTAGAAACATAGCATCTCTGGTTAGGATATAGTATTACTTTCAAACAAAGCAACACACTGCAAAAGGAGCTCGCGATCGTCCAAGAATTTTGAGCTTGAAGTATTCGATTAAGTGAACGAATGCATGGGACGGTAGCAGACGACGCTCACCGCTATACCAACATCCTCCGCCGTACCAGGCTGGAATGAACAAGCTGCGTATTGAGTACTCGACGATGCCCAATGACTAATGTCCTTTGCATAGTCAACTGACGCTGCGGTGGCCAACATTGTTGTAAATGAATCCTGGAAAGGGCACAAGACAGCAAACGAACAGTTATCATAGACCGCTGACGCGCTGGAGATCGAGCGTGCGATTTCTTGACAGATGTCCACAGGTCGATTACTCGTATCCCCAAAGATTGTTGATATTAAGATATTGCTCAAGACTGCAATGTAAAAGGAGAATATGTGAAGCATTGTTCCTGAAGAACGTAAGGCGACTTTCTGCCCAATTTCTCTAAGGGCATATATACCCATCCCTTGCTCGCTCCCACCACTGTCACTGCATTACTTACATAAAGTGCTCAATTGATCCTAGTACCACACGCGGTGGCTGGTGTAGGCTGTGTAGCTGCGATGAGTCTTTCGATCGTGATGGGATAGCCGAGGACATGTCGAAGTCTCAGCCGAATGCCCGTACCAATCATTTGGATTCTGAGCCTGTCAGTTTACGTCCTAAGGTATAATCAGGTCCGAAGGAGGACTCGTACAAGGACAAAAATATGTGACTTACATTTGTATCAAGTTTGGTATACTTGCAACCGAGTCAAATATCATAGAGCATGGCTGCGGAGAGAAATGAGGTCGTTCCGACGATTTAATGCAGTGTGAAGTTTGACAGAAAATACACTCCTTCTTACCATTCATCTGTCGACACTGAAACAGGGTGATTTGACATACATACCAGAATTATGAACATACGCAGAATAAAGATGCCAGTGCGTTCCTTGATCTTATCTATACTATAGGTCAGGTCTTTACGCAGAGTCTTCAATACTTACTCGAGCAAAAATAGCCAAGCAAGGGTAATTGTAGAGCCTGTCTGAGTAGTATGGTGCACTGCAACGACTCGAAAATAGTACTCGCGCTCCTAGTGCTGGCGATCTCAGCATACGGCGTGAGATCAAGGCTGTTGCGCAAGTTGGCGACCGCTTGTCGCCGGGGAATGACTCCGGCGAGGCGGCGGATGTCGATGAGGTGTACTAGCTTAGTAGCTAATGGTGAACTTACCCACGCTCAATTGAAAGGCCCATAAGAAACAATCGCCATCGCGTCCGAGTCGCCCTGCGCCCAAACCCCGTGCATAGGAAGAAGACCTATCTGCCTTACCAGCCTGCAACGCGTTGGTAGTTAATCTGTTCGTCTGGTGAACTATGGTACTGTCCCTGCTGTGTATGCTCTCAGGTAACAAGTTCTGGGGAGGCTGATCGATGATCAGTGACTCATTCAACTGTCTCCGGCTAGCCCTCACCTGGCGTGGCCAAAGGCTTATGATTATTTACCGGTTACCGTTAGTACTTCGTTGTCCCTTTCATCACGATACCGATACTACGTCTGTCTTCCTTACAGCAATGGAAATATAGGTACATTGGTTGCCTACATGCATATTGGGAAGCAGGTAATGTTAAAGCTTGAAACCGCCAGCAAGGCCCATCACATTGTCTGGGTCCACCAGAGCTTTGATCTCTTGTAACCTGGGTAAATTGTCTCCGTACAAGCTGGTCAGCGGCGTGTCGAAAATGGCGTCATTCGGGTAGATGGGGGCATTAACGATATTTTGTCCCATGCTGATGGCTTGCTCTTTCAATGTATTGGCACTTGTTTGTGCTGCATTTTGGAAGACCGTGTCGTTAGTAGGTAATATCCATGCGTAATAAATGATTATTGGCAAGTAGGCTTGCGCGCGAGAAGCTGGGTAGGCAGACGGCATAGTGTTGTGGCTAATGTATGTCGACAACATGGGCTCGACATCATATGATATGAGAATCCCGGATTCCAGCGCGAGTTTGTTGCCCCAGTACTGAACAGGATTGGTAAGAATCACGTCCGCGTAATGAACGTGGTGCAATGTACTCACAATACTCTCATTGACGAGAGACTGGAGCATGGGAAGCGGAAGATCCGTCACAGGGACATAGTCAAAGACCGCTCTATGAGATATTTTAGTATCAATATTGTACCACCTAACAAGGGTGCATGTACCGTGTTCCGTAGGTCGCGTTCGATGGCCCAGACTGCACCAGCGATAAGAATGACCGAGTAGAAATATCTTTCGTGATCGTAGGAATTGCAAGCAACTCGTCGAAAGTCCCCTCAGGACGCGAAGGAGCGTTGTAGAAAATGAACAGAGAAGCACCAGGCTATGTAGCAATCGTTAATGGTGCTCGGTCAGAAAAGACGATGCGCTAACCAGGCCAAGAACGCAATTGTACGATATGATTATCGCAGCCTTGGGATCATTGTTGTTCGTGATAAAATTTGCTACAGCCGTGTTGACCGCATTTAGGAAAATTCCAGAATATGTGTTGAAACCGCCCTTTACATTCGCTATCAGCAGAAGCTTCAGTAAGCGAGGAATTTATGTCTACCCAAACTAGCGTTTGTGGGAACGTCTTCAGTGTGATCCTAGTCACGATACCCTGAAAGTCGATTACCTCCATGTTTGCAGACGACTATTTAAACATACAAAGTTATTGAGACATCCCTATAGATTAATAAATAAGCTCATGAAAACATGCACAAGCACAAGAAAAGTATACTTTAAGAGCGAAGAACAAATCGGGATTCGAGTCGTCCGTGACATTAGTAACCGTGCCGTTGGGCAGAACCAACTCATATGCTTGCACGGTATCGACAGTGAGACCGTATTGGTTCGAGAGCCAAGAGAAACCTGTGAATGGCATTGAGGCATCTGTTTGTTTGCACGGCACTTGAACGTACCTCCACCAAGTGAAAGGCCAGCTACGCCGACGCCGGTCGCTTTTCCGCCAACGACGTTGACCCCATATGGTTCGAGGGCTGCGTAAACATCATCCCAAACGAGTCCTGCGCCTACAGTAACCGTCTGGGCCGTGGAGTTGTAGGTGATCTCGGAAAATCTCGACATCGTTATTTGGACCCCTAAGGTAGATGAAAATCCAGGATTAGTGTTATGGCCACCACCCTTAACCTTCACGGGCGTAAATCGGAATGTAGTGCTGCTCCCAAGCCAAGGGACACATACCGCAAAAGGCGTCCGCGACCGCCCAAGAATTTGTAGCTATAACTTTTGGTTCAGTAGGTTGTTTGCATTGGTAAGTACGTGCACGCTCACCGCTATACCAACATCTTCTGCTGTACCAGGTTCAAATGAGCACGCTGCAAACTGAGTACTCGATGATGCCCAATGACTGATATCTTCTAAATAGTTGATTGATACTGCAATGAGCATTAAGTTGTGAACAAATTCTGGAGAGGCCGGAGACTGATATAAAGCAAACGTACATGGGTCATAGACCGCTGACGCGCCGGAAATTGCATGCGCAATTTCTTGACAATAGGAGGGCAGTTGAATGCCCGTTTCGCCAGCGACTGCCGATGTCAGGATGCTGCTCAAGACTGCGATATACAGGGAAGGTGAGTGAACCATTGTTCATAAAGAAGGATAAAGGATGGGAGAAAACTTCCGCCAATCGCCCATTTCTCTGCGGACATGTGCCTCTTCAAATCTCCGAGTCCTACTCGCTCCCGCTCGTTCCGAGCTATGTAATCAAACATATTTAGTATATTGGCTGAAACGTCGGCCCAAATGCGGGAACTAGTCTATCTTTAGTTAGTGCGGACTGCACTCAAACATCGATCTACTACTAGTAGTATCCGCTGACAATCCAAAGTAAGTATGCTGCCACTAGTAGACTGTGCGCGAACAACGTACGCGGGAGAAGCCTGAGGGGAACGCTCAGGCTTGCACGACGTAGTGCACATTCTTTGGGTGTTTTCAGTACACCGTGAGCCTGGACTCGGATGCATACCCCAATTTGACTTGATTTGGTTGCCCTTCACTCGAACAGGTGGCCCTAGTAGAAGTGTGAGTGCTCAAGCCGCAGTAATAACAACGTGATATTGAGGCACCAAAGACGGGTCGCGCAGGTAGTCCTACTAGTATATCACTAAATAACATTAGTATTATGTGGACCGTGTGGCGTACATAGATAAAGCTAGAATTTGAAACCTCCTGCAAGACCCATCACATTGCCTGGATCCACCATTGTCTTTATTGCTTGTAATTTCTCTACGTTAGCTCCGTACATGTTGACTAGCGGTGTGTCGAAAATGGCATAGTTTGGATACAGAGCGGCATCAGAGATAGCTTGACCGGTACTAATGGCTTGGGCTTTCAATGTGCTCGCACTTATTCGTGCCGTATTCTGGAAGACGCTATCGGATGTGGGCGACACCCATGCATAATAAATGTTTAGAGGCAGGAGGCTCTGCGAACGACAAGGTGGATAGGCAGATGGCCTGCTGCTGTGGCCAAAGAGCGTCGGCAGAAAAGGCTCCACATCATATGATACGAGAATCCCAGACTTTGAAACAAGCTCTTTGCCCCAATGCTGACGGGAATGGTAAAGATCTCGCCATTGCAGTAAAAACAGCACGATGCACTCACGGTAGTCTCGTTAACGATAGACTCGAGCAACGAAAGCGGGTAGCTTGTCAGAGAGACTGTGTGAAAAATTCCTCTGCAAGAGGGTTCAGTATCGATACTGTGCCATTTCACAATAATAAATGTACCGTGTCCCGTAGGTCGCATCAGATGGCCCCGACTGCACGAGCGATAAAAATGAACGAGTGGAAACATCTTCTGTGAACGAGGAAATCGCTAGGAACTCGTCGAACACTCCATTAGGTGGCGAAGGAGCGTCATAGAAAAGTAGCAGAATAACACCCAACTGCGTGACGACAATCAATGTGCCTGGCTCAGAGAAATATCTACTTACCTGCCCGAGAAAGCTATTATACGTTGTGATTATCGCAGCCTTGGGGTCACTAATGTTTGCAGCAAAGTTCGCCGTAGCTAAGTTAACCTGATCTATGACATTCTCAGTATATGTGATCACACCGCCCTTGATATTTGTTGTCAGTAAGCACTTCGAATTCTACAGGGAACTAATGCGTACCCAAACTTGTGTTTGTGGAAACGTCTTCAGAGTGAACTTAGTCACAATACCCTCAAAGGAAATTATCCGGTGTTCGCAGATGGCAATGCTTTCTAACTTACGAAGTTGTTGAAACCTCCCTATTGATCAATAAATAAGACCACATCATCATATGCCATCTACGAGGAAGCACACCTTAAGGGCAAAGAACAAATCAGGATTCGAGGCGTCTGCAACATTAGTAACTGTGCCATTAGGCAACACCAGCTCGTATGCTTCCACAGTATCAACTGTGAGACCATATTGATTCGTCAGCCACGAGTAGCCTGTAAATGGCGTTAAGATATCTGTCTATTATACACAACTTTCGAACGTACCTCCACCAAGTGTAAGACCAGCTACGCCGACACCACTCATTCTTCCACCAACAACGTTAACTCCATGTGGTTCAAGAGCCGTATAAACATCATCCCAAATAAGGCCCGCGCCTACCGTAACCGTTTGAGCCGTGGAATTATACGTGACATCGGAAAATCTCGTCATCGCTATTTGAACGCCTGATGTTGACGAAAATCCAGGGTTTGCCGAGTGTCCACCACCCTTGACCTGTAGGGTGTTAACAGCCGAACGTTGTGCTATTTTCAAACCAAGTGAGACGCACTGCGAAAGGCGTTTGCGATCGACCGAGAATTTGTAGCTAGAAACATCCATTTAGTGGAGGAGAACATGTAGGTAGTAGAGCGTACTCACCGCTGTACCAACATCATCTGCTGTAGCAGGTTCGAATGAACAGGCTGCAGGCTGTGTGTTCGACGAAGCCCAATGACTGATATCTTGCATATAGTCAATCGATGCTGTAGCAAGCATTGTTGTGAGCTAATTCGGAAAGCAGAACAGAGAACCATGGGAAGAAAACGAACGAACAAGTGTGGTAGACCGCCGACAAGCTGGAAGTCGAGTGTGCAATTTCTTGACAAACAGAGGATAACGCACCCCCTGTATCGCCAGCAATGACTGACACGATGCCGCTGCCCAAGACTGTAATGTACAGGGAGGCTAGGTGCATGGAAGTTGACATGAAGAAGATGGGGACGCATAACGTATGTCATCTTAAATGCGTTGTTGACCCATCCGAAACCTGAACGGCTCGAGAGGTGCGGCTAGCCGAGATTAGCGGTCCCCCGTCGGTCTGTGGGTGGCCCTGCAGATACTCATTTGACCCAAATAAGTTCGAGACTTGAGGCGTAATAAGGAACGCACGATCTGGTGATTGTGGGCACAGGCCAGTGACGCTAGATGGATGGACGCCTTCAACAAAACTCACATTTGATTTGGCACTCGCATCCACCGCCACGTGTAGCTCCAGAGCAGATGCTTCAATATCTTTGGTGCCGTCCTGAGTGCCGAACAAGATGGGATCGCAAGACTCACGCAATGGTTCCGATCTTCAAGTTGTATCAAAGATGCATTGACAGCAGAGAAGGTTGACACACTGGCATGCTCCATGACTCAGACGTAGCACGAGGCATGAGCGCCGCCGTGTTGTATCATGATGGTCCGGAATGGTTACCACTGGTTTAGTATGAATGAACCGTGGTTTCAGGTGATCTGGCAAGGGGACTAGGCCCGACTCCTTGCTTGCATTGCCAGTGGTCGCCTTGTTTACAAGGTCAGTATCCGATACTATTGTGGTTCTGGCCACAGCCATAGACCGTGGCAAAATGTTACTAAGTGTGCTTCCACTTGGCTCGACTTCACATTCGGACCACATTCGTTCGCACTCGCACATATGATTACACAGAATGCAGATCCCCCCATCTATCTCTTTTACTCCTTTGGTGTGCCCGCCGCCGCATCAATGGTTCCAAGATAATTCCAGGCTAGTCCGAGGCTCCAAGCTCGTATCACGCATCTGTGTGTCTCCTTGTGTTCATTAACGGTCACTCTTCTTGCTCTCCCCTCACTCATTTATCCTCATCTTGTTATGCAGGTCTGATACACGACGATACGACATGGTTCACAACGAACCATGGCATGGTGCCAGCACATGATGACGAGGAGCCCAAGCTTCCTTGTCCACTCACGACCGCCATTATACGTGGCACGTGTGCGTGATGATGATAAGAGCATAGCGACAATGAGACGATGGTGTCAGTGCAGTGATCACAACGTCGCTGTGACCACGGCTCTGGCAACGACGATGTAACGAAGACAGGGACATGACAAAGATGACGAGGGTACGATTCATGAGGACGACGAGGACGAGGACATGATAACAACGAAATGGAAGCGACAACACGACGGCCTTTAAGTTGGGCGGGACTGACGCTACGAGCGGTCACGACCATGAAGGTGAGTCAAAATGACCCACCTCATGTATTCACATTTGTGCTCATTCGCCCCCACCTCCAAGTTCAACCCGTGGGTCATCGAGCCACTCCTGATCCGCACCCGGTACGCGTATAGTTGCCATTCCCTGCGTCTCTCAGTTGCTGAGTGCTTGAAATTCTGTTGATACTCTTTCACTCACCTTTGTTCTAAATCACTGTCAACGTTGTGTTAATTATAAGTTCGATGTAAACAAGGTTTCTACTCCTCTAGTGCATACAGTTGACTATCTCATAACGCATAGCGTCGGGGAGTGCAAAAGCTTATGCATTACCAGGCTGCGTTTTAGCTAGGCTGTGACCGAAAACTTCTCCCAGGCCCATGCATTACGATCGAGGTAATATGCATTATGAACTATACATTATGAGATAGTCGACTCTAGTTGGTGAAATTTTTTGATTTCGGTGTCAGACTCCGGACTCGCTTTGTATACAACTTTGACAAGCTCGAATTATCATGACCCGTGTCACAAACTTCGGACAAAAGCGTAAATACCTAGAAGCGGGTTTTACAACAGAGCTGGCGTTGCCATCCAACGAGCAGCCCGCATCCGAAGCAAACATAAGTACCGACAGAGATGTGCGTCCGATGAAAAAACGGAAGAGAATAAAGGAGCCAAAGACAAGTGGCGCCGACAAGCAAAAGCCTGGTGGTATCACACCAGAAGGGGAGAAGGGGGCAGGAGGAAATGACAAGGTTACATCGTCCACAAAGAGGGCCAGGATGACAAGAAAACACGGGCCCGGGGGAACCAAAAGTGTGGATTGCATCTTCTTTCCCATGGAAGGCTGACTGACCACCTCTGTGGCCAGGCATTGCCATCAATGACTACAAGAGGCGCACCGGGCATCGTCGACTCAAAAGAATGTCAAACCGTCGAGCTGAGACTGTGTGCTTTGCATGTCGCGAAAAGGGCCATGCTGCTAAGCACTGTCCCAAGGCAGCTGGAGATTCAGAAGGGAAAGACACCAACGCTGCAGTCGGGATGTGCTACAGGTTTGTATCTTTCTACGTCGAATTGCTTCTCACAAGACGATGCACAGGTGTGGTTCGGCGAGACATATGCTATCTCGTTGCAAGGCATCAGGAGATCCTTTGAATCCCTTACCGTTTGCATCATGCTTTGTTTGCTTGGGGAAGGGCCATCTCGCCTCAGCTTGTCCACAAAACAAAGAGAGGGGCATTTACCCCAATGGAGGAAGTTGCAAGTTATGTGGCGAGAAAACACATCTAGCCAAAGACTGCAGTCTTCGGAAGAAGGATGCATCAGGGATAGCCACAACGACGGTCTTTGGCACCGGAAGTGGCGCTGGCGCAGATGAGGACGATTTTCATATTTTCAAGCGCAAGAATGCAGAAGTATCGACAGATGAGAATAAGGAAAGTAGACGGAGAAAACAACTTGATGTTAAGGCAGGTTTACTCACAGGGACGGTAAAAGTGTTTGGTGAAGGCACGGTATCCAGCAGACCAAAGAAAATCGTGTTCTTTTGAGAGCCACAGATTTTATACCGCCGAGTCCATCGTGAGTACATATATGTCCCTCCGAAATTTCGGAGCTAACAAGATGACCGACAGAGTAGATGTTGTTCATGCCTTACGAGGCATTGTCCCTCTGTCGGATTCTTGCATGTCCCTGTCTTTACTGTCCCTCTACCATATCCCTTGGTTATGAACACCTGAAGGACAATAAAGGTTGGTATCATTATCCAAAACAATCGGGTGATGGGTCGTCGCTTAGTACAAAATAACGGATACCCTCCCGAGATACATTCTGTCACTGCCTTTCCATGTCCGTTTAGCAGCTCCTGGCTCCACGTGGATCTGGTATCCAAGTATTACTTCTTTCTATCATCGGGAAACAACAATTTGACAGTACAGACACGAGCTGGAGCGTTTCCCCCACCTCCGAATCCACTGTATTAGCTCGGGCACACGTAAGTAACGTTGACAGTCCACTATTCGTTTCTTGCGGCATGTTAAACCAAGTATTTCCCACGTCTTTCACGCAAGGCAAGGCTATTAGTGGGAATCAAACTCTTTCGGACACTTTTCTTTTCCGTCTCAACCACCGGTTCGCCCACAGATAATGATCCAAGTGGCTGAACATATAAAGTAGGCGCAGGTGTAGTTCCAACTCATCCTCTTTCATCAATACAGTATATAGCGTTACTACCATCGGTCAACAATGGTTGGATTTAGAGGATGCCGAATTCAAGTCAGCCGTCGATGTAGAAGGCTAGTTTCCATTCTGTTTGCGATCGTATGCATTATCCGTTCTGACTCTTACTTCTTTCGCCAAACTCATCTCAGAGAAGATCGAGAGACGCGCTGAATGGTGTAACCTTACCACCAGTTACAGGAGGGTCAATGGTGCAGAAGCTTGAGTTCCAGAAGAGCACCCTTCGGCTGTATTCGTGCAATGCACCCACGCCCGATTTTTCCTGGTTTCCATGAGCAAGTACTTTGTGGAGACAATCATGTTTGGAAAATAGACGTCTTCGTCGAAAGCTGTTTTCATTTTCATGGCCGCGGGCTGAAACAGCTAGTAAATGAGGAATAATTAGATTGGAGCTAATACGTCCCGGCTGTAGTGTTCTTCGAGGAAAAAATCATTCCTTTTCATGAGTGAGTACTGATCATATTCTCTTGGTGGCAACACGACTACAGAAGACTACCCTACGCCGCTAGTTGTCCACATTGGGGAGCGTATGGCGGGTAAAACTAGAATTTGAAACCGCCAGTAAGACCCATCACATTATCCGGGTCCGCCATAGCTTTAATCTCCTGCAGTCTCGGTACATTGGCCCCGTACATGTCGGTCAGGGGCGTGTCAAAAATCACTTCGTTCGGGTAGACAGAGGCATTAGCGATATTTTGGCCCATGTTGATAGCCTGCTGCTTTAGTGTATTGACACTTGTTCGTGCTGCATTCCAGAATACCTCGTCGTAAGTGGGTGATGTCCACGCATAATAGAGGAACAGCGGCAGGTAGCCCTGTGTGCGAGAGGGTGGGTAAGCAGATGGTGAAGTGTTGTGGTTAACGAATGTCGGTAACATAGGCTCCACAGCATACGATGCGATGAGCCCAGACTCCGGCGTAAGCATTTCGCCCCAATACTGAAGATGCATGATGAGAATCGCCTTTGCAGTATAAGCAATGTACCCACAATACTCTCGTTGGAAATAGACTCGAGCAAGGAGAGTGGATAATCCGTCAAAGAGATCGTGTTAAAGAGCGCTCTGTTACAATATTTTGATCTCAATGTTTCATCATGTAACGGCAATGTATGTACCGTGTTCCGTAGCCCACGTTTGATGGCGAAGATTGCACAAGCGAAGAAAATGTGCGGGTGGAAACATTCCGCGATTGTGAAGGAATCGCTAAGAGTCCCTCGAAAATTTTATCAGGTGGTGACGGCGCGTCGTAGAATAGTAGTAGAGAAATAATTGTCTGTAGAAATCATCCATGTGCTCGATTAAAAGGGAACGATGCACTAACCTGTCCAAAAAAGTGGTTGTAGGATGCGATTATCGCCGCCTTGGGATCCCTGTTGCTTGCGACAAAATCCGCTACAGCATGATTAACCTGATTTAGGACATTTGCAGCGTATATGATCAGACCACCCTTAAGGTCCGTGGTTAGCCGAAATCTCAATAGAGCACTCTACTACATACCCAAACTTTCGTTTGCGGAAATGTTTTCAGTGTAAACCTCGTCACGATACCCTGGAAGCCAATAACTCCGTGTCCATGGACGGTAGTACCATACTCACAAAGTTGTTGAAACTTCCCTATATATCAAATAAATAAGATCATGTCACTGTTTGCAAGATGAGCGTACCTTGAGAGCAAAGAATAGATCGGGATTCGAGGCGTTGGTGACATTAGTAACTGTACCATTAGGCAGTACCAGTTCATATGCTTCCACAGTGTCAACAGTCAGACCATATTGACTTGAGAGCCACGAGTAGCCTGCAAATGGCGTCAAGCTATGCTGCATATGTAATATCTGGACATACCTCCGCCAAGTGTAAGTCCAGCCACGCCGACACCTGGCGATTTTCCGCCAATGACATTGACCCCATATGGTTCGAGAGCCGCATAAACATCATCCCAGATAAGACCGGCGCCGATTGTAACCGTTTTCCCCGTAGAATTGTAAGTAATATCAGAAAATCTCGACATTGCTATTTGGACTCCTGAAGTGGATGAAAACCCAGGGTTAGTCGTGTGGCCACCACCCTTGACCTGTAGGGTGTGTTATTGATCGAAACGGTGTTTTATTCCGAAATTTAGCAACACGCACCGCAAAAGGAGTTCGGGATTGTCCAAGAATTTGTAGCTAGCAAAAGCACCATTATCAACCCGGTAGATACAGTGCTACAAGCGTGCTTACCCCTGCGGCGACGTCTCCAGTTGTACCAGGCTCGAACGAGCATGCTGCATACTGAGTACTAGATGATGCCCAATGGTTGATGTCCTTTGCATAGTTGACTGACACTGTGAGGACCAATTTTTAAATTCTGAGAGGCAAGACGCGAGAGGAAGAAATGAATGTACACGAGTTGTAGACTGCTGACGCGGTGGAAATTGAGCGCGCAATTTCTTGACAAATGGGGGCCAGTTGACTGCTTGTGATTTCGTCGGCAACCGCTGTCGTCAGGATGCTGTTCAGGACTGTACGGTAAAAGGAAGCCAAGTAAATCATTGTTCACGAAGACGAAGTGACCTTCTGTCCCAATCTCTAATGGCACATACCCCTTTCTCCTCGCCTCTTGCCACATTGAATAAGCAGTTAAATCCATACCAAATTACGTAACATTGAGTGAATCAAACAACATCAAGAATAAGCATACTGTGGTTAGGTTCCCATAGAGATCAGTTTGTAAAGACCCGGTGTCCAGCAAATCTTCGTCCGCATACCACTAGCGGCAACGAAACACTTCGTATCACTGGTTGCTTCATTTGGGGAGCAGGCGACAACAGATTGACTTGAAGCTAGAACTTGAAGCCCCCAGCAAGACCCATCACATTTTCTGGATCTACCCTAGCTTTGATCTCCTGTAGTCTCGCAACGTTAGCACCGTACATGTCGGCCAGCGGTGTATCGAAAATCGCATAGTTTGGATACAAAGCAGCATCGGAGATAGCTTGACCGCTTTTAATGGCTTGGGCTTTCAGTGTGCTTGCACTCGTCTGTATGGCATCCAGGAAGGCCTGGTCGGAATCAGAGGAAGTCCATGCATAATAGATGCTCAGTGGAAAGTAGCCCATTCCGCGGGAAGGAGGATAGGCGGAGGGTGTGCCGTGGCTAAAGAGCGTGGGCAGGAAAGGCTCTACGCTGTATGATATGACAAATTCGGATTCCGAATCAAGCATTTGGCCCCAATACTAAGAGGAATGGTGAGGGTCTCGTTCTTTGTAGTGAAACAATATAATATACACACAATGCTTTCGTTGACGATAGACTTGAGTAAAGAAAGCGGATAATTTGTCAGAGAGACCGTGTTGGAGAACCCGCTGTGACAGGGCTTTAGTATCGATACAGTACCACGCGATAGAAGGCATGTACCGTGTTCCGTAAGTGGAATTTGACGGCGCAGACTGCACGAGCGATAAGAATGAACGGGTGGAAATATTCTGCGAGAGCGAAGGAATCGCCAGAAACTCATTGAAGATTCCGTTAGGTGGTAAAGGAGCATCATAGAAAATTAGATGAGAAACTAGCGTCTATGTAGCGATTGTCAACGTGCCAGGTTCAAGGACAAGAGTGTACTAACCTGTCCGGAGAAGTAGCTGAAAGATGGAAGTATTCCAGCCTTGGGATCACTGTTGTTCGCGGAAAAATTGGCTACAGCCAGATTAACCTGATCTAGAACATCCGCAGAGTATGTGATCAAACCACCCTCCACATTCACCATCAGCAGAAAGTTTCAGACAACTGTCTGCCACATACCCAAACTTGCGATTGCGGGAATGTCTTCAATGTGAACCTGGTCACGATGCCCTAGAAGCCCGTCACCCGCTGTTTGCAGACGGCAGTGCTCGTCGACTTACAAAGTTGTTAAAACCTCCCTATAAGATCGATAAATAAGGTCATGACATCATACACCCTTCGCAAGAGAGACGTACCTTGAGAGCAAAGAATAAATCGGGATTCGAGGCGTTGGTGACACTAGTGACTGTGCCGTTAGGGAATACCAATTCGTACGCTTGCACAGTATCAATAGTTAAACCATATTGATCAGTAAGCCATGAGTAGCCTGGGAATTGCGTTCCAGTACCTATCTGCTTGCAAATTTCAAACGTACCTCCACCAAGTGTAAGACCAGCTACGCCGATACCGCTTGCTCTTCCACCAAGAACGTTCACTCCATGTGGTTCAAGGGCCGCATAAACATCGTCCCAGATGAGACCTGCACCCAACGTAGCCGTTTGAGCCAAGGAATTGTAAGTAATCTCGGAAAATCTTGTCATTGCTATTTGAACCCCCGAGGTGGACGAAAACCCAGGGTTGGTTGTGTGACCACCACCCTTGACCTGTTACCAATCAGAACACGATATTATCCTCCAACCAACCGATACGCACCGCGAAAGGAATTTGGGATTTTCCGAGAATTCGCAACTGGAAGTATTCAATTCAGCCAGTGCATTCAGCTGTATGTGAAGTGCTCACAGCTATACCAACATCTTCCGCTGTACCGGGCTCGAACGAGCACGCCGCAGACTGAGTACTCGACGATGCCCAGTGACTGATATCATTTGTATAGTTGATCGACGCTATAATAGACATAGTTCTGACGAGGGCAGGCAATGGAGATAAAGCGAACGTACGGGGGCCATAGACCGCTGAGGCCCCGGAAATTGAACGCGCAATTTCTCGACAGGAAGAGGGTAATGGACTACCTGCATCGCCAGCAACCGCTGTTGTCAGTATGCAGCCCAGGACTGCAATGTACAGGGAAGGTGAGTGAACCATTGTTCATAAAGAAGACAAAGATAGCCTTCTGCCCTGTTTTCAAGCATATATTCTGTTCCTGGACCTTCCCACTGCCTTCCCGCCACATCGGCAATCCATTTTGAAAGCGGCGGTTAAGCACGCCCTTAAGCTGGACCCGTACGCACCGCCGCGGATCGGGTGAGCAGCGGGACATATATCCTAAGAAGGCGTTATTACACGTAGTAGCCCTAGCATGACGTGGTTTCGCTCCCAGTGGGATAACCTGGCCATTTCTGGCGGCAGTGGCAGAATCAACTCAAGTCTAGTTTGCGGCAGGAGAACCACTTACTACTCAATGACCCATCTCATTATTTTGGCGCTCGATAGAAATCTATCCTCCTGAGGGTACATACTCCAACGGTAAGTTGTACTGTCCAGCCAAAGACTGAAAGAAAGATGTTGTCGGGCAGAGCCGTGACAAGTCTGACAACTGTCACGTTCTGTATAAAACATGCTCCTCCGGGTCCGAGCTCTGGACTTTCTCGTTAATGGCGCTTACAGCGACGTTGGTTAACGTTGTTGCCAGTGTATTTTACCTATGGAACGGTAAAGGCTTGTGCCCTGGCTTGTAGCCACTACCAAAAGACGTTGCACCGAATGGAAAACCTGATACGAGTGTCCGTGTCACGATGTTTCTGTGAACGCCTTGAGAAATGTTTAGCACCCGCGAATGTGTGCGTGAGATTTCACCACTTGTCATACGCGGCCACGTCCCATGAACGTCTTGTCGCCAAAAATCATCTACGGGACAGCATGGTGAGCTACCAGCGGTTTCCTTCGATCGTTTGATTTGCGGACGTGAAAGCAGGAAAGGAGAACGTACGACACATCTCGTGGTCAATGCTTTCTTACAAGGCTTTCGCGCCGTTGATACGGGTGGGTCCATAAGCGGCCATATGCCTCAGGGGCTTGACGTCTCCACTAGCTTGCCAGCCCAAGCACTATAGGTGCACCATATAGTGGTTGGAAGCCAGGTCCAGTAACACCAATTTGACATTTTACAGGGAGGACCTCGTCGGCGAAGCGCTTGACACCTTACAGAAAAAGCACGACATTAAACGCAATGAGATGTACATCCAGACAAAGTGCACTTCTGTTTTCTCCAACGACCATCTCACGTTGCTCATGTGCTTTATACAAACGCAGGTTCACACCGATTGGAGGACAAGACCTCAATAAACCGATCCCCTACAACACCAGCGATGCCGTCAAAGATCAAATTGCAACGTCTCTTCGAACGTCCCTGCGCAACCTTCGGACATCGTACATTGACTCATACCTGCTTCATTCACCTCTGAGGACAATACAAGGAACCTTGGAGGCTTGGCGCGTTCTTATGGCCGCTCAGGACGCAGGGACCATACGCAAGATTGGGGTTAGCAACGTATACGACGTGCAGACTCTTGCTGCCTTGGGTGAGTTGAGGAAGGTACAGGTCGTCCAAAATCGATGGTATGAAGGGAACATGTGGGATCCCGATGTGTGGAGGTATTGCAAAAATCATGGGATTGAATATCAGTTTGTATCCTTGACTCTCTGCTGGGATTGACGACCGATTCTCGACTTACATAGGTCTTTTTGGACGCTTTCTGGTTCAACGAGCTTGCTCACACATCCAGCGGTCAAAACCATTGCAGGCCGACTAGACGTGACACCCGCTCAGGTTATATTCAAACTTGCACAATTGCACAGCATCGTGCCGTTGACAGGGACGACTAACGAGTTGCATATGCAGCAAGACCTTGCGGCGGAAAGGATTGCATTCAGAGACGACGTAGACGACGAGATAAGGAATCTCACCGAGTTCATTTGGGGAAGATGAGGCCAAAGTGCTTGAGTATTCGATAGACATGTTCAACCAAGACTCATCCCGCAGTCAGAGAGGTAGATGTACGTTGATCGATGTATTATGCAATAGCAACCATGTATACAATGTCGTTTCATGCAACGTGCGCCGGATACCGTCGTTGAAGCTGTTCCATCGACCATGTTTGCAAACTCACAGAATCCACCGGTATTTTTGTAACCGCACGCCCATCAGCCAGGAACGTTTCGTGCAACGTTTCGACTTTGACCGCAAACCGAATATCGCGAGAGGTCAGACCTGGGACCCTGGCCGGTTTTGCGTCCACGTCTGTGCCAGAGTCGCACTGGTAAGCCATATGAGTGTGTGAGGTAACGTGAACATTTGAGTAGTCAACAGTGACGCGTGCATGGTGCTGATGAATCATTAACGCACAGTCTTGTCTGTCAATCTCTACGTTACTCACGTTTTCTTCATCTTGAATGTTCGCGAGTGCATCAAAGAATTCCACCGCTGAAGGGAAGTTCTTGAAGTTGAAGAGTTTGTTCAAGGAGAGTACCTTGAAATCACCCATGCCGCCTCCGACTTGGCCAACATACCAGTGAGATAACAGGAGCGGCCGCACATGGGTCTCGAGGTTTTCATTGGTGAGATGAAAGGTACGCTTCCTGGAGGGTATACGGGGGATATCGGGTAGCATGTGGGCGATTGTCTGTATGTCCGAAGAGTCTACGATTGTTGGATAAGCTTTGCACGACGCATCAACCTCTACCAGACATGACAAACTTTTTGAACGCGTAATCTAAGCACCGTGAGGTGACTAAAGGGCATGAAGTTTCACTGGAATCGGGCTCACCACATCGTCAAGCGTACCGGGTCCCGCGTAGGAGAACTCGGCCATAGCACGGGACGATGATGTGACAAACGACTGATTGCGTGCGTGCGTGCGTGGGACAACCTTGAAGTTTGGTCTCAACTTCGTGAAGATAGGTCGACCAGTGCTAGTGAACCAATACTGTCGATGAACATACTGGAGGGTTGCGAAAACCGCCAGTCTAACCATCCGACCAAGTTCAACCAAAAGGAAACGGCCGCCACTTTTACTAAGTCAGTGAACTAAGTATAGCTATCAGGTAATTACATAATTGGAGGCGTAGTTGGGTGGTCATTTCCAGGTCACGAGCTTTCAAACATTCGCGTCAGGCACAGAGTAAAGGCGCAGCCTCGATGATATGACAAATATTAATGACAATAGCCAGGCAACCCGCAAGAAAATTCCATTTCAACCAATCGTATTATTAAGAACTCTATTGAAGATAATCTTGTTTCATCACCATTCGGTACGTTCTCTGGCTGTGGACCCAATGCTGCATCGGCTCAGTGGTGCCCAAAAGGAGTATGCTGTGAGAATGTTTGTCGATATAAAATGAGTCATGCAAACCACCTGGCCAGGAAACGTGTAGCCTAGTATCGCAATGATGGAACCGCATCTATCATCAAAGGTCTGATCTGGAAGCGCGGCTCGTCCTGCAGGGACACACACGGAACAAGCCGTTCAAGTGTAAGGATCTTGCCTACTTGTTACCGGCGGGGCGCTTAGTCAACGGAACTGTGTCAGAGATCTAGGGCGAGGCTCGTATGGTCGTTAGGGAAATGAGTTGGATAATGAATACACCGACGAGACTGAGATCGAGCCTGAGAGTCAAGGTGCACATGCATAGCAAGCCACCGTGCGGCGAACCTAGTACGTTCAAGTACTAACGGTATGGTTACGAAATAGCTTGGAGGCTGGTGCAACGTTGGTGACCGAGGTCCTCCGCCGCCCACAACTAATTTCTTTTCGCAGAGAACAACCATGCAGGAAGACCCAACATTCCATTGCCAGTCTGAAAGTGGTGTTTTTCCGAACAAGGGGTTTTTCGGAAGCTACTCCTGTGGTCACAAAGCAACTAGAGCCAGCCTCATCCCGCCCCTGATTTTGCGGCGTCCACGTCGTCGGGAATTAGGAACCACGACCAGGATGGATTCTATGCCAACATTGAACGATCATATCAAACAGAAGTTAGTCCAATTACGTCGTTTTCTTTCTTCCACATCGCTAATTTACGATGGGAGTTTACACCACTAGTACTACTCGCCGACAGAAAGTCAAAGCATGGCGCGACGCCATCCTGAGAACGCGTGAACTTGTACTCCAGCTTGTTCAGGTGCAGAAGGTCATTGAAGAGGCCAACATCACATAGAGATGTTTTGCCTTCTGTAGAGTATAAAATTGCGAGTCCGTTGGCGTGAAAGCAGATTCTAATTTGCCGAGGACCATTTGCTCGACAATACTCGGGATCATCTAGTGATGGAATATATATATAACATTCGTCTTTTCTGCACTACAGAATCGAGCTAGGGAATATGAGCAAACTTGCAACTGATCATAACATGTACAACGTAGTAGCAATGGTGGTTGAAAGAAATGGCACAGCATATTATTCTGCGTAACGCCAAACAATGCATGTTTAACTGACACGATTCCGTACCCCATCAAGCGGCCGGGTCAGGAAAACGCCAAAAGCAGGATTGGAAAAATCAAGGGAAAGGAAAGAACCTTTGGAAATTTATGCTTCTGAAATTGTTGCGTCTGCAGTTGAAATGGCGTTCTGGGTTGGGGATGACGTTGCCTTGACTTCGGATGCATCTGGCGCGGCATCTGCTGGTGCACCATTGGTAGTAGTTTCACCTCCGTTTTCGCTTGGCTTATTAGCACCTAGTATGGCGTGCCATTTATCTACCAGGGCTTTCGCTCGTGCCCGGAACTTGAACTCTTCATCGCGAGGCACCTTATCCGGCGTTAGAGCCGCAATGTGTCGCATAACCTTGCCGATTTTAGAAAACTACCCATGAAAATTGTGGTCAATGGCGAAAAAAAATACAGCATCAAACGCAGCGCCACAAAAACGCACCGAGAGGAAATTGATGAGGTTGGGATGTTCATAGTGCTCCACCGTCGTAAATAGCTGGTCCAGAGCGGGCATATCCTGCATGTTTCTTGTCAGTAGCGGCGATCTGTATTGCGCGAATGACTTACTTCATCTGATGGTGCACCTTTGCTACCCAATAGTGCCTTCTGTAATCTGTGTCGCCACTCCCTCACTTTGCGAGCTTCAGGATCTGCTTCCAAGTTGGCTACGACAAAGAAATGGTCAACAGATGTGGGGAATCGATGCACATGTTGACCTCACCATCGACTTCTTCATCTTTCTCTCGTTTGGGTTTCTTGGAGGGAGGAGGAGCGGCTTTGGCGCTTATGCCGACATTTTCGTCTTCGCCTTCGGCCTCCTGGTCACCCTCATCTTCAGACTCAATCATCTCCTTGGACTTGGCCCCATTTTTTCTTGGCCTCCCCGCACCAGTCTTTTTGTCGGATTTCGACCTAGGCTTCTTGGGCTTGACAGAGGGCCCCTCGGCGTCCCGCTTACGCTTTTTCGACTTTGCAGGCTTCTTTGCCTCCTCGTCCTCGTTCTCGGTCTCAAGTTGGTCGACCGGTGCATTGTCCTCTTGTTCCGCAGCAGCCATATCCAAGCTCTGTCGCTCCTTCTCCCAGGATTGGGGTTCGAGAGCAATTCTATATCCAGCGAGAAGGTCACCACTTTTCTTGTGTGGCTCGTTGATGTATGCGCGGATCTCGTGCTCTTTCAGTCTCGATATATCTTTCGACACAAGCCATGCACTATGCGAAAATAGTATCAGTCATCCAAACGACAGACGAGGGCGATGGAGACACACAAATCTCCTGTGGGGAAAAACCTGACGCAGTGAAATACAGCTTTCTTGCCAGATGGGCGCTCCTTGGCAACGCCGGGTGGAACATTGTCAGGGTTCACAACCTATATGAACAAATACAATGGATAAGGATCATGAAAGCGAGCAGGTGACGCGACATACAATACCAGGCCACGGCGGATACCCGCGTACTTTACCTAGAACGATATCGCGTTCTGCATAGTTTGTCTCTTGTTCGTTGTTTTTCTGGGCCTTTTTACTCATCACGAAATAGGGTGAGAGGAAAGGGAGTGTTGTGGAATGAAGGTAGCGCGACAGATAAAAGGAAGGTTGAGGAGCACACCAAGTTGGGTCCTGTTCGGCTATTTCCACATGCAGCCAAACCCCGTTTCGTTTGCCACGCGGGCCCGTGCGCCCACGTAAGAATCAACAAAACAAACGCGCGTGATATTGAAAAAAATACCACTGAATATGATACATGAACATAGCGCATCGTCGACGTCGCACGATGGAATTGACCTTATAACACCTTCAAAACAGCGGATTTGGTTGTCGGTCTTGGTCGGAAGGTGACTCGGACAATTCGGACGTGGCGTGCTTTGTTTGTCCCTCGCCGGGTAAGGGGGTTTACCCGGAAATGCCTGATCGAATGGCAATTGTCCTCTGATGGTAGTGTCCTGCTCGAGGTCAGCTTTGTGCAGCAGGACGAATGCTGCACGCACCTGTTCCCTGCATGGCATTATGCTACACACCGTTGCCTCCGGTGTTTGGGCGGCCGCGAGAGCCGTGTTCCATGTTGTGATGAGTGCAACCGTTATATTAATGGCGCATCTTTGGGGCGTGTCGGCGCTCATCTGGTCGGGGAATACTGCGGTGGAGAGGCGGTTGTGCAGCAAATAGATGAGTGAGGCTTGGGTGCCATGGTGCATAAAGTCATGCAAGTAAACAGCTGGCATTGGCTGCTTGCCGGACCCGTTTCTCAGGGCAGGACGTTCGATGCGCACTTCAGCCGCTTCTGGAGCCCAAGTAGGACTCGGATGTGGCAGGGAAGATCATGGAGGGAGGAGTGCAAGGGGTATAGCTACTAGCCGGAGTTCTCTGAAATTAGAAAAAAATAATAATCCGAATCGAAAAGCGGCACTACGCAGGCATGTTTCGCAACTTGGTCGGTTTCACCAAGTCTACCGGCAACGTTTCACTACGCTGCCGACAAGAGCGCTAGTTTATTAGACAACCGAACACACGACCTTTCCAAAGGAAACCTAACCGAAAGCAAGTACTAGTGCATACTAATATTGGGGCAATGTATCAACCATACACGGTTGGCTCGCGATGGAATAACGCAACGGTGGCGGGACAAGATGGTGACAATGTGGTCAGTCATGTGGTTATGACTACACTGTCATCGTCTCTTTCGTCCTTGGCTGGCTGTTGGCGGTGTGCGGATCACGCACAGTGGCGGACTGAACTTGAACAAGGATCTCGATGTCGGAGCGAGTATTCAGTCGGAGTTTAATTGACACTCAGCCGAGCTGTGACCACATACCTTTCGAACAGCATGTTTGAGCCTATTCGTGGTGGAACTCGAGGAGGTCAAGCAGAGTTCAAGTGGACCGACGTTTCTGCAGACAAGGACAGAGAAGTATGCGTAACAGTGTGTATCCCTGTCGCACCGTGCTAAGTGGCGTTGTAGCACTACCTTGGACACAGTATCAATGCGCCAACCGGGAGATGGCAAAAGAATAAAGATGTTCACTGGTACAATCGAGACAAGAAGGATACCGATGAAGAGAGGAATGAAGAGATTCGCAAGATAAAGGAGGCAGAAGCGGAAGCTCTTTCCATCGCATTGCAAGTCTCGTTTGTAATAAATGCCGCATAATCGAAACTGACTATTTTCCAGAGGATTTGGTCCAACCGGAGCAAATGCTACCCAACCCGCAGTGGGATCATCGACCACAACCGCAACCGCTGCTGATGCTGCTGTTTCGACCACCGAGGATGATGAAGCGCGTAGACGAGAGAAAGAAGAGAGGCGTCGCAGAAAAGCTGAGCGTAAAGAGGAAAAACGTGCCCGCAAGGAAGCTCGGGCGGGCCACAACGAACACGACGATCGGACCCGTCATCGAGACAGATCACGGTCCCGCTCCCCAGATCGTCGCAGCCGATCACCCTCCCGCGATCGTGATGAGCGCCATAATCGACGAAGGGACTACGATGAAACTGAGCGGGAAAGAGAAAGAGAAAGGCACCGCAGATTATGGGACGCGAACGCAGCAAGGGATAGGCCCCGCTACAGAAATAGCTAGCGGGATCCCTCAGGGCGTTTTACCCTCCGGATGCTCTGCACTAAGCGAAGGACGCAAAGAACCTCGTTTGTCTGGTACCTGGGACCTATTCTCGATCATGTGTTTTAGTCGCAACGATATTCTTAACAGATCAATTGCAGTGGCACGAGGCAACGTGCCTGCACCTTTCTATAGGCGAGCGCGTCAGGGTCTACATGTTCGCCGCTGATATGTTCGGTGACCTCGTTTTAATGAGACAGACGAGCATGGGCTTCTTCTGTATGAGGCCATGACGTGAACTGCGGGATTTATGTACTGACATATTTTGTCAGCTACGAGGACGACGATCAACCAACTTGAGAACATCGCAGTCCATCTCCGTTTGTTCCCGTCCGCATCACAAGTCATTTCAACGCATTGGTCTGATTTCCAGAAGCCAGTTGTTGATGAGGAAACTTCTCGCGAGCAATCCGAGTATGCCTTCTCCCTTTTCCTTCGTCATTTCAATCCACTTGTTCGCGCCAAAGGGTCTGCTTGCCTCGTGTTCAACGTGAAATGTGCTGTCACTTGTGCGTGTGGTGGAACAGCCTCCCGAAACCTTGGCGCGCCGTTGCCTTTAACACACAAGTGATCCTGTGCTCCAAGCCCGATTGACACGATTGTCACTGACGAGCGTTTGAGTTTTGCCTCGAATTAGTCTAACGAGCCGAGCAGGTCGTACGTCATCACTGCATGAACACTGTCTTTTCGTCATCAGGTGTGCCACACAAACGAGCTTACGACTCTTGGGCGCGAGGCTGTTCCCTCTTACGCCGGTGACTTGCTTTTTCGCGCGCCGGTATGAACGGCCGCAGCATGGTCTTAAAGTCAAGCTTAACTTCACCAATTTTCTCGGCATCTTGATCCGTTTCCATGCGCGACACACCCACCCGCGGTGAGTGCATGTCGTTCATCTGTCCTACCTCTGCCGTAAATGGTTTAAAGCAGCACATCTGAGACGCAGATATAATCCGCACTATCCTCGGTGAGTCCAACTGCACTCCCATCTCACCTCGTCAAGAAACATCTCTTCAATCATGTCCACCGTCTATGGCATGCCCTACCTCCTCGAAGACAAGACCGGCAAGCTGACGGGGTCCGATTTTGTGGACATGAACGACCGTCTTCGTTTGCATCTACGCTGTACGGCTCAAGCGCCGACCCATACTGCGTACATGATCCATAATGGGACGCACGGGAGCGACTCATCGAACCCGTTGATTGCGCTCACGTTTGGCCCCAACAATTCGCTTGGGACGATCACTATGCGCTTAGGGGCCCCAGTGGCCATGAACCAATATCTCGTCAAGCACTCGCCATCAGGCAGGTTAGCACCGAATGTGCTGATGTGTGGTTTCTCCGCTAACATTAGATGTACGCAGCGGCAGCATGACGAGGAAATTCATCGGATCGGACGGCCAAGAATACCAATGGAGCTGGCGATCTACCAAAGGTCACGAGTGGACCGTACGTCTGGCTCTCGACCCTGTTCGCGATCACCTCCATTTACTAAGCTGATCATGTATGGGCTCAGTGCACGAATAGAAGCCGGTATCTCGTAGCATTTTATTCGCTCAAAGTGGCTGGAGAACCAGACTACCCTGGTTCGTCTGGCTGCATGTTGACGATTGACGAGGCGTATCCGCGTCTTGCAGCTGGTGGGTTTGTCCGGTCAACCTGACAACCAGGTTCCCGCTCATTCACCGAATAGAACTGCTTGCTTCGTTGACGATCATGCGGCATATAGCAGCACACGGATTGTAAAACGGGAGAAGTTTTGTGCCACGGCGTATCTTGGTTTCTGTATCATACCAGCTTGTAGTCATGCACTGCCTGTATTGTATCTCAAACTTGGAATTCCCTCACCTCAAATCGTCGGAAGATGTGTTCTGTGTGCACCCAGTCCGGAGATGCCCGCTGCGACTGACCCGTCGTCGTCACGAACGGTGGATGCGGGAGATAGATTGACTCAGCTTTTTTTTGCCAGGCACCCTTGTGAAGCCTTTGCTCCATCTTATCTCGCCAGCTTGGAGCCCTCACAGATTCGCCATTGGTTCACCCTGTTCTCTCAGGTGCTTCCTATGGCCACCGGATCTCACAGACGATGGCCAACTCTATCGCACGAGGCCGACGTCCGGCGTCACCCGCCGTTGCAGCGGGTGGGCACAAAAGGGCCTAATATGCTCATCCAAAGGGTGATTGCGAGTCGTCTTGTGCTCTCGACGTCGATTTTTAGCAGCGGGTCGTCAACCAGACGAAAACGACCCTTGATACCAATGGTTCACCCTCTATGAACGGATACCACACGCAAGGGCCCAAGAAACGTGGGGAAATCAAGGACATCAGGCGCATGGCTGATTGCACACCTCTCAGCCATTAATGAGTGTGGGTGTGGTTTCCCTGCGTCTTATGTGTACGTAATGCGCGTTTGAACGAAACCAAGGACGATCGAGAGGTATCTGCGATTTCTTGGCTGGTCATTTTGCCCTTGATACGATGCGATACAGGGATGGCACACGACGAGCCCCGGAGTCCATATGCATGCGTTGCATGGACACGGAGGCAACTTGTCCCTACTGAGAACCAGCTTCCGTATATGACCGAGTTGAGATCGGAAACAAGGACCCGTCTGCTGGCCAACTGTCTTGGAACCGCACGGTGATGGGAAGGTGTTGCGGGCGGCAAGACCGGAACAGCCGCATCTTCGAAAGGGGTTGAAAGATTTATCAATCCAACACGCACCCCCAAGTGGTTGTGTTCGATGTTGGACAGGGTGTCAGGATTCTGAAAAGGGATGCTGACAGGTTTGTTTCACTTGTATTCCTATTTTCGTTCCCGCGCACCATGTCTTTTCCTGACGCGGGTCCGAATACTCGCCAATCAGATTGCGTCGGCGCCTGCGAACGAACTAATGGTCGCTTACCTCCATGGAGAACACGATGGGTATTTTTAGTGATACATCTGATTTTGCGGTGAGCCGCTATTCATTCTTTGTTTGAAATTGGAAGCGGAAGTTGGGTTCTAGCAAGGTTCCGGCGTATGGTTCAGTATCTTAATGAACAAGAAGGGGGGTTAGCATCTCTTGTTATAGCCACGACTTCTTTCCGTGTTCTGCCTGTCAAGGTGTTTCCGAGAGACTCCGCCGGGCATTTGCTATCACCAAATTTTGAACATCTTTCTGTTTATGCTGATATGTTGGATACGAACAATCAACGAACAATGTGCGAGTTTTAGATATTTTTGGCATGGAAGAATAGTGTGCTGTAACCACATAGTTGGTTAGATTACCCCACACGATGAGTCCGAGCTAGCTTGCCACACTTACGAGACTCTGGCGCGCTGTTTTTGCTACTCATGGGTGCGATCGATCACTTGCTTGCCCATTAAAAACAGAACAATAACCACGATTAATTGCAGATAGTTCATTTCATATCGAGCCACAGGTTAGGCTAGCATCCGATCGTGCTAGTGATAGTGAGTTGGATGTAAAAGCAGAAGTATGGTTACTAATCATGCTCACCAATCCATCGACTTGCCATCAATGGAAGCCAGACCTCAAACACTGACATGGTGTCAATCAAGTTGATGAGATGTTGTCAACAGCCTGTGCATGCATCACTGCATGGTGACACGAGCGTCCTTGTGGATGCTTGTTCACAAGGACGGCGCTGTGTTTCTTTGTGTGGGTGGGTTAATTATATGTGAGACAAAAAAGGGCAAAGCTCCTGACAGACGCGCGAACGTTGTTCCAAATTGATGCGCTGTGTTCGAAGGTGATGCAGAAACAGGTGCGCAAATCGCGGGAAAGGGCGAGTGTCAGGAGCGAGTCGAAGATGAAACGCAGAGAGCAACAAATTGAAGTGAACCGGGAGAACAAGAGCCGTCGAGATCCGACTGGCCCATGATTCCCGACATCGTGGGTGGGGCGAGACGTGCTTGGCAGCTGAATGGGACTATCACACACTGCGACAAGATGCATGTCGAGGAAGTGAGACACCAGAAGAGTGGGATGGCACGACGAAGGGACACGTTGATGGGTAGCATGTGCAACGAGCGTCGTCACTGATTTAGGGTTTGGAGAAAGAGAGAGAGAGAGAGAGGGTGGACCCAAGATGGGTGGTTTGAAATTTGCAGAGGACATTTCCGCGCGGAATGATATGAATGTTTATCAGTTTGCAAGCAGGAGATCCCAGCGAATGATGCAAAAGGCACGAGAAAAGAGGACAACATAAGAGGAAGGCAGCTACGCAACAGCCAGATCCGACAGGACAAGACAATAAGGTTGTGAAGACGGTGCCTCGTGGCGATAACAAGATAGCTAAAAAAGAGGGGGTGTGGTATAGAGAGGCGATTGTAAGGCAAGGACCGGAAATGAGCGTGATAGAGAAAGGAGAAGGTTTGATCAGTCTGCCCATGAACGTGCCACGGCGCCTGCGTCGTGTATGGTGAAGTCCTCGGGAAAGGGTGGCGCTTCTGGATGCTGGCTGCCAGGTTCGAGACGGTCACGAGGTGGCAAGGAAAAAAGACACGCACGTGATGATCCGATGGCTGGTCGCCGTTGGTGCGCGGAAGACGACCGCGTGCGGTGTGGGCCGACTTGACGAGACGAACGTGGAGAACCGGGTCGTCGAACGAGGGGGTCGAGGTCGACTTTTGGAGACGGGGCGGGGAGGACGAGGCGGCACGACTGCCAGGCACGGTACCTCCGGAGACGTTGCGGGACGAGCAGGCGGGGGTGGCAAACGGAAAGTGTGCATGGACGTTGACCATCTTTCTGTTGGCGATGGGTGACGGCACAAGCGCAAAAAGGAGAGACGAACCCTTCCTTGGAGCGTACGACGGCGCCGAGACGCGCCTTGAGACGCTGGTGGTCGACGACGCGGGGCTGTGGGCTGCGGGGGTGTGAGACGGGCGGGGGGGGAGGAGGAGGGCACTTGCGAGGGCGTGTCGTCGGAGGGCGGGATGAGCGGGGCG